>WNNJ02000521.1:0-82596 GCA_012934845.2 Pomphorhynchus laevis
TTAAAATATTTTTTAAATTAATTAATTTTATATTATTTAACAATATTCAAAAATATTAATTAACTAATTTAATAATATGTTATGTCGAATTATGGGACATTTATGTCCGATAATTCGAAAATTTATTAATTTTATGGCTTCGATCTTAAACCTTTAAGAAGGTGGTTGTATGATTTGTTGGGTGGAAGTATCAAGATTTTTGTCGCAGGGTTGATACAATGGACTAGGGATATTCAACAAGAAGTTGAACCACTAGTTAAAATAAATATCGAAAATCGTTTGAACATTTAAGAAACTGTATTTTTAGAAAGTTATGAGTGGATCAAAGGATGTACAAGTAATATGACTAGCGGCGTTATGAATGCTATGGAGTATACAAAGATCACTTGATGGTACGTCAAGAAATAATGGAAATGAATATTTAGCGATGAAGAGGTACTGCACGAGCTACTTAAATTACCCCGCAACGCCGCGTCAGGTCCTGACCATATACCTCCAATACTCTTAAAGGAATTGGCCCATGCAATATACGTTCCCTTAGCTTCTATTTTTAGAAGTTCACTAAACACAGGTTATCTACCATCTGATTGGACTAAGGCTATTGTACGTCCAATTTTCAAGAAAGGGGATAAATCCCAGGTTTCCAACTACCGTCCCATTAGTCTCACATCTGTAGCTTGTAAGGTATTAGAAAAATTGATTCTTCGTCACCTTAGCGCTTTCGTTAAAGCTAACAATCGCCTCAGCCCCAGTCAGCATGGATTTAGGCCAAATCGCTCAACGGTAACGAACCTTGTAAAAGCGAGAGCAAGCTGGGTGGATTCGATGAGGAGTGGTTCCAAAGTAGATGTGATATTTATAGACTTATCGAAAGCATTCGATAGAGTTATTCCCAATTTGCTAGTAAACAAATTATCTAATATTGGTGTACGGGGCTCTTTGTTACGCTGGATTCAATCATTCGTAAGCAACCGCTCGTTTGCAGTACGCATAAGCCATTATCTTTCTAGTTACTCAATGATGACGACAGGCGTCCCGCAGGGATACGCCATTAGCCCGACTCTCTTTAATATATATGTAAATGATATTACAAACAACTTAACGTCGGAATGTGTTACCTACGCAGATGATATTAAGGTTTGGAGGCGAATCATTGATGATTCCGATGTTAGCGCTCTTCAAAAAGACCTGGATTCCATAAATAAATGGTGTATATCTAATGGGCTGATGATAAATGCGACTAAATGTAGACATATGCGGATCGGCTCCCCAGACATTCGTTGCTCTTATAAAATTGGAAACATGTCGATTGATTCTACAGATAAAATCGATGATTTAGGGGTATCTACGCTTAATACGCTCGACATGAGCGCTCAAGTAAATAAAGTTTCGGCCAATTGCCGTCGTACTATTGGCATCATAAGACGATCTTTTGGATCACTAGAGGCATGTAGCTTCAGAATAATATACAAGGCCCTCATCGAATCTCGAATGCTATACGCATCTCCCGCAGCGTATCCACATCTGTGCAAGAACATTGTGGCTTACGAATCAATTCTCCGGTCGGCTACCCGTCTTGTTCCCACTGTCAAAGACCTGCCGTTTGACCAGAAGTTAGAAATCCTAGGTGTTTCAACGGTTTGTGAAAGTTTGGTAAAAGCTGATCTTATGCTGGTTTGGAGGGCAATTTTATCGCCCACTCATCCCCTCAACTTCATGTTTTGCCTACGCAACTCCGAGAAATTACGTGGACATCGACTAACGCTCAAACATCGTAGAAAAGTCCATAGACACTATCAGGATATCAGAGATCGAGTAATAAACAGTTGGAACAGACTCCCGTCATCTGCAATTGAATGCCGGAACATCCGAGAATTTCGGCGTGCGCTGAACAGTGTATCGCTCTCATAGGAAGTCGAACCTAATTTGCAATTTTTTTTGTTTTACTGACATTGTTACTGACATTTGCCACGTTAAATAAATTATTGTATTTATTATTATTGTACTTTTTTTACATTGAGATCCAGCCAAACGAGCCACCGCTCATCGGCTGTTGTATACTAACAATAATAGTACTGAACGAATAAGTGAAAAATACAGTGTGCGTAGATCAGTTGAGGATCATCCAAGTAATTTAAGATTGTGAAGTAGAAATAGAAACGTAAGGCACTTTATATTAACAGCAACAAAGGGTGCTCATCAAGACAAATTGGTCGTAAATAGAACACTAAGAATGCGTATCTGTTCGACGAGCAGAAGACCAAAATTTTGTAAATTATATCCGTTCCTTTATACAAATGAACAATTTTTAATTTTTCCATTTTAATTTTTAATTTATTCATTTCGACAGGCTGAGAACTCTCCTATATACAGATGTGTTCGATATGACGCACTAGTTTCGCATGATTTGATAGTCAAATCATCGGCATACTTAATGAAACGGGAATTGGCACAACAAATGTTAAAATCATTAACGAATAATATAAAAAGAAACGTCGAAATAAGTACACCTATTGACAGTACACATATCCTTAAGTGACCTATCGACACCAATTCCCGATCGAAAAAATGTAAGGGCATAAGAAATAGCTTGATATCCATATTTTAGATATAATTTCAATAATTTTACTTACCACGAAGGCAAGCCGGTATCGCTTTGTTTACGAAATAGAATATGGTGATCTACAGTGTTAAAAACCCGACTTAAGTCTACCATTTTACTATTGGCTGGTATCTTTTATAAGATTATCTAGAATAAACTGGTGTATTGCAATAAACGATTAGTCGTGCTGCCACTAGGACGAAAAGCGTATTGGTATGCTTCTATTTCATTTAAAATGTGGATCAATTTTTGTGAAAATATTCCTCTCTAGAACTTTTGACAGGAAGGCATATTGGTCTGAGATTTTGCAGATAGCTGTTTCTAATTTTTAGATATCATGAGGGCAATACTATTCTTTAGTCAACCAGGAATATATTATTTTCTAAAGATGTTAGTGAATCAAGTTGAAAGAGTTCATCAACGATGTCCGCAAATTAACGATATCCGAGAACCCAGGCTAGTAGTCCGGGCCCATCAGATTTGTTTGTCTTTTAAGAAAAAAATTATTTAAAGTGGCAAATGCGTGCCAGCGCACGCTTACATGACCACAACAAAACAAAAATGTAAATCATGTGTCGAGAAGGTGTGAACGGAGGAGGTGTTTGAATGTGATAAAGGAGGAAGAGCAGCGGACGTCGAGAGGGATTTGATTCTAGGCGAGTGGGGCGGTGACGAAGAAGGATCGGAGACCGTAGATGTTGGAGTACTCGGGCGCGTGGAGTAATAGGGAATTACGGGTACGCAGCGTTAGCAAGGTGGGCCGAGTGTCGTCTAAGAAAGGAAGGTTGATGAACGACGGGGAGCCGATAGCGATGAGACGAAAAGTTACGAGAAGGCAGAGTTTGATGCGGATGTGGATGGTGAGCCAGGGGAGTTGGGCAAGATATGTAGATGTGTGGTCGAAGCGACGAAGACTACAGAGCACTCTAACGGCGGAGTTGATTATGCGTTGTAGTGGTAGGATGAGAAACTTTAGAGAAATAATAGTACTAAAAATTTCATTTTTTCGACACTAGGATATCTGGATTGCCAGTATATAATCAGACAGATTCATTTGCTCCTACGTCTCTGTCGCTTCGAACACACATTCACATATCTTGCCCAACTCTCCTGGTCCACCATCCACATCCGCATACAATTTCGCCTTATTCTCTTAACTTTTCGTCTCATCGCTGTCGGGTCCCCATCGCTCATCAACATCTCTTTCTTAGACGACACTCGCCCAAACTCACTGTCGTTACGTTCTCCTAATTCCCTCTTACTCCACGTTCCCAATTATTCAACAACTACGGTCTCTGATCCTTCTTCGTCGCCGCTACCCTCGACTGGAATCAGCTCCCTCTCGACGTCCGTCGCACTTCCTCCTTTATAACGACTTGTTAATAGTATTGAGAGCAGATTCGAGATCAGTTGGACTAATAAGACTAAATTGATATGATGATTTTTCTCACTGGTCTGACAACCTTCCCAAACTTACTTTCTTGAACTTCATACTTCGTTCTCTACTTATCAACCTAGAGAGTTCATTTTAAAATAACTTAAATTTTGATATATTTTTCCGTAAAGCTAAATCCTTCTTGCGCTGGATTTCTCTTAAAGGAATCATTCAGACTGGTTCCGTGATGAAATTTTCACAAATCTACGCCCAATGCATTTGTTGTAGCAATGCATAATACAATCAGACAACTTGTCTATATCATCCGATTTCGAACTGAAAGAATTCGAAAAGAATTAATATTAAATTTCGAATTAATTATTATGTTTACGATGATTATATACAATAATAATGTTTCGAAATAACTTGTTTTTATCGAGTGAAATTGAGATCGGACTAAAATGGATCAATGGTCTGATTCACCTAATGGAGATAGTTGGATAATATTAAAGTAGACATCAGCGGTAGTAAATATTTATCAAGATATTTACGGCATCTACCCGGAAATATATAAATTTCAGATTTTATGATTTTATGGCTTCTTCTAAGATGATTTACCTACAATGAATTATTTGGCTGACCAGAATATATTCTTGTTGTAATTAGGAAAAGTATAAATACAGAAGAATATTTACACGAAGAAGATGAGGAGCTAAGAGAAGTCCATTGGGTACAACAAGAATATATTTTTTAAAATATTTAATCTTAAACAATAATTCCTATAGTGTGTGGCAATGTTAGTTGTAAATAATGAACATAAAATGCGTGGTCGGTGAAAAAACTTCAAGGTCGGTGATTAGATAATCGCCGAGAAAATGATTTTGATAATAACGTAAATATACAAAGCAAAGGAACTTGATTCTTTTTATCACCTTTTATACCTTTAAACTTTTCATTCTTTTTATACTGTTTTAGCTTCTAGGATGTTCTGAAGAACGATAAAAGCCTTTCAAGTTGAATAGCAGAAATCTGCTCGGACTGTTTTAGACAATCATGTGTATCTGCTATCGACATTGAATACAGTCGTTGGAAAGAGCATTTTATAGGTATCCTTAATACGGATAAAGTGCCTTCTCCGATGAAAGAAGAATCTTCGAACTTAATGGAAGATCATATTACCCTGACAGATGTCATTACTGTTGTTCACAAGTTTCGTAATGGTAAAACTGCTTGGGTTGAGATTCGACCTGAGATTTTGAAGGCTCTTGAAGTTGAAGGTATGAAATTGATAACACGACTCTTCTAACGTACCACTGAAGTCAGTAAAGATTCCTGGTGATTGGCAAACTGGGTGGTGATTGCAAATATCCAAAGCCACGATGCTTGATTATCTTTATCACCATACTTTTCTAGTTACTTGATTACTTTCAAATAATAGAATGGAAACAATTACCAATGCTGTTAAATTGGTTGTTCCGAACAGCAGAATAACAAATAAAGAAGAATTTTTTTATTTTATTTCTAAGAATTTGTCTTTTCTTTAAATGATAACTCCCCCGGACATGGTCACGTTGAAGGTACACGACAATTTGTTAAGTATCACGTCTTGAAGTGTGTTGAATGACTAAACCACGATGTGTATCATTCATAAGCGAATAAAAGACTAACTAACACGGTATTAGGTAAACACTTTTAACAAACGCGATAATCATCTTTTGGAATTATTTTTTCATATAGACAGGTATTCCTTTACAATTTATTCAAACAGAAACAGATAATTACTTATTCAAAAAATTAATACTAAATCACAAACTATAGTTTACATAAATATAAAAAAGTCTTATAGACGTCTTTTCTTCGCTCATCTTTCAAAGATGCCGCTGTGCGAAATCGATAGGATAATGTTAAAATATACATGATTAAAAATTTGGTTTTCTCAGAGCAGGACATTGAATACTCGTCAGCCTTCCATTATTTTATATTAAAGTTCCCCTCTAATGATGAGAGGGTCTTATTTTTAATGTCATAATATTGTTCTTGAGGACTGCAAGAACTGCATACGTATCCATCATCATCGAGAATGTATAAATATTTTTGAAAATAAAAGAATTCATTCACGTAGATGTTATAAAGAATCAGCCAGCAGAAAATATAGAATCAATAATTTATAAAGACTATTATTTCGTTTAAATTTGTGATATTTAAATATTTTTGACGGCTTTACAAGTTCGTTGTATATATCTTCTTACGTACGTGCATACCAAAGTACAATATATTTCTAAATTGTTTCCATAAACAATTTATTTATTAATTTATAATAAATTAATAAATAATTAATAAATAAATTAATATTTATTAATTTCATATTTATTTATCATTAATATTAATAATTTATTAATTTAATAATTTTATTAATAAATTATTAATTTATAATTTATTAAAAAACTATGTAACTTGAAACCTTCAATCTTATTGTTAGCGATTAAACTGAGGCTTTACATCAATAATTTTAGTCTAATTTATTGAAAAGTTGATTCATTTAACAAACATTTAAGTTAACGACTGAAAGTGATGTAACTAGAATCGCTGTATTTATAAATTTGGCAGTGCCATAAAGTAGCAGTCGTTGAGTTTTCGAACCTATTATTTTTAAGTTATATTGCAAAGTAATAGCACTCTAAATTATATATCTTGCTAATTAAACCGATTAATTATCAAGTCGCCACTTGACTATAAATCGAACTTTCGTTTTTGAAACATTTACAATCAGTTGTATAAAAGAAACAAATCGACATAAAAAGAATAATTGACACAAAAGCGTATAACATGAGGAGTTCGTTGCATCGCTGAAAGTGATCACTTTGATCACAAAGTGTCTGGCAAACCAAAATTTGAATGCGATTTCAATTACTTCAGTCCCTGTGATATATGGGATAAAAATATGGATATGAGATATGCTCAGAGATAATTCTTTAACAAAAGTAAGGATTTTGATTGATATATGCTGATGGCTTAAAGGCTAACATGTTTAGTTCACATAAAATCGTCTAGATCTTCATAATTTTGGGTATGACTTATGCCCTTAATTTCTTCTTTAGAATCAACATCGAGATCAGCAAAATTGCTATCAGCTACACTTTCGATAGCAATCTCCTTAGTCTTACTAGCATGCTTGTTTTGCGAAATAGCTACCTTCTTCTTGGCAAGATCACTCAATTGATTAGATAGCTTCTTTACCGCTACATGTGAAAGTGAACTGCACAAATGGCAAGCTAGTTTTTCAACGAACGGATAGAAATGTTTACTATCTTTCGTAGCAGCGGATAGTGTTCCTGCAAGAAAGAAGGCAGTATTGTCGTAATCATTGACCGTTTTTAAATCATTCATTTTTGATTCAATTGAAAAGTCGGTAAGATTGAACATTGCTTGAGCTTGTCTAAACTTATTGAGCTCTTGCATGCAATCCTGTCTTTCTTGAAGTATGATGGGATCAACCAGCACGCTTGGACTTTGCACTTCGCTTTTGGATTTCTGTGACTTTTTTGATTTATCTGTACCCCGCTGACCTTTTGACGGTTTTAGATTCTGCTTGGTACTGTCCTTATACACAATAAAAACAGTTAGCCTAGAAGCTAAATCTTGACGTAAATGTAAAATAAAATTTAAAAGCTAATTTTATAAATAAAATTTAAATTTTTCAAAATTTAAATAAAACTTTAAATACAAAGTTTACGTTTTCAAGTGAATTGTAAAATATGAAAAATGAATCCAAAAAATGTAAATATAAAACATATAAAAATTGTAAATTATTGTTAATAATTGGCCCCTATTTGGGGCCAATTTGGCCAATTTGGCCCTATTTGGCCCCTATTCCTAAACTCAGTATTAGACTGAGTTTAGGAATAGGGGCCAGATACATTCTTTATATAGAAATTTATTTTATATTTAAATTTATGCATATCTGCGTATTTATGTAAAATACATACGTAGAAATAATCCATGAAATTGCATAAAGGTATATCGTTTACAACTAATTTGCGGCGAGTATTTTCTAAATACTCATTTGAACAATAACATTTTCGTAAAAAGAGCTAAGCGAACTTAACTTCTCGTTTCATCGCTGTCGGCTCTTAATTGTTCATCAACTTCCCTTTATAGAGAGGTGGGACGACACTCGCCCTACCTCTCTCCATATCACTGCGTTCTCGTAATTCCCTCTTACTCTACGTTCCTAATTACTCCAACAACTACTTTCTTCGATCCTTCCTAGTTACCGCCTCACTTGCCTGGAATGAGCTCCCACTCGACGTCCGCCGCGCTCCCTTCTTTATTACATTCAAATGCCGCCTCCATACTTACCTCCTCGACACATTATTTAGATATTTGTTTTCTGTTGTTGTGGTCATGACCCATGGGTACTTCATACTTCGGGACGAGTGGAACTGATGAGTGGTAAATCATTCTAATGATGAGTGACTTCGACCACAAATCCACACATATTGCCCAACTCGCTAGGCCCACCATCCACATCCGCATCAAACTCCGCCTTCTTCTCGTGACTTTTCGTCTCATCGCTGTCGGATCCCAATTGTTCATCAACCGTCCATTTCTTAGACCACATTCGCTTCACATCTCTCTATAGCTGCGTTCCCGTCATACCTTCTTACTCCAAGTTCCCAATTACTCCAACAACTACGGTCTCCGATCCTTCCTCGTCGCCGCCCCACTCGCCTGGAATTAAATCCCTCTCGACGTCCGCCGCGCCCCCTCCTTTATCACATTTAAACATCTCCTCCGTTCACACATTATCGATACATGATTTAGACTTTTGTTTTGTTGTGATCATGTAAGCGTGCGCTGGCACGGATCTGTTACGCAAAAATAATATATTTTTATAGTCAGAATAACAACATAATTATGTCTGTCTTTATATTGCCATATATAAAATTATGAATAAAATTAATAAGTAAATCAATCATAAATAAAATTAATCGGCTTGGTTAATTGCACCCACCCTCATTATTACATTTGACTAAATAAGAAAGTTTTTTTAATATTGCTAGTAATTTTTATTTTATATCGGGACAAAAGTAAAATAATTTTTTTTTAAAGTTGATTCCTTAAACAAACATTTCAGTTAATGTCCTGCTTTAAGGGACGGATGTGGTACTGGTGTATTTGAAAATTGAGTGGAATTGTTTTTATCTAATTAGGTTTTCAATTTTATAACAGTAAAGTAGAATATAAAACCGAGATGAACCTACGCACTTAGAAATTATTGATTTTATGTCAAAATGCTCAAAGTGGAAGAATTGAAAATACCCCTTACAACGCTAATACCATGAAGATTAAGAAAATAGAGCAGTTAGTTATACTTGTTGCCCACTAATTCCTTTTAAGTATATCATGGCGAGATAACCGTAACTGGTGATATTCGCATGCAGCGACTTTCACGGAGATAAATTCAAAAACAGAAACTATACAGGCAGTACTTCTTTATATATTAGTTTAGTGAATGCTGCAACATAAGAAACGATATCTATTATAGAACTGATTCTATAACATGATTCTATAACTTTATATACGGGTAGACTCTAAATCTAAACTGCATATTTTAAATCAATTATTCGATAAATTTTAAGAAAATTCAAAATTTTCAATCGTTTATTATTAATAATTAAATAATTATTTAATACATGTACGCTTTTTAATTATTAATTAATGGAAATTAAATTTTCAAATAATTAAATCAGATTCGTTGAAAATATTAAATTCCATAATACGAAATTTAGACAACTCAATTCTACATTTAAAATAATTAATTAATTCTTCCAATCATATTGTGAATTACCTCAACATCCAAAACATCTTCCCAGTTGTCTAGAACGTTCTCTTCATCCTCCTCATCCCATTTTGATTTATCAATAATAATTTCTTCTTCGTCAGAATCCATTAAAAATTCTTAAAATTATCTACAATGTGCAATGGTTTTTTTAAATACATTTTTAAAATACATATATTTTTAAATACATTTTTAATGTATTTAATAATTATTCCACGATATTACATCAAACTAAATGATCGGCCGTTAAATATATTAGTTAAATCTTATATTATGCAAGTGACGGTGACTTCATTATCCAAGTGATTTTATAGAAGTGACTTATTGCTCCTCCTCTTCCAGAAAAGAGAAGCGGTAATAACAAGGAAACGGCGGACACAGTTTGAGGAAAAAGAGAATATGTGGAAGAAGAGTCACATTAATGAAGATTTATAGAGGTGAGGCGGAATTCGGTAAGTGAAAGGAGATTCAGTTAAGAAGAACAGATTCGTTGAGTGTAGAGATTTTGTTAAGAAGGATAGTTTGGAGAAAATAGTCAAAAAGAGCTACAAAGGATAAGCAATTGAATGTGGTTTGTCATAGTTATCCATTTCAGTTTAGAAAAACAAAATGAAATGTGATAAAAACGGCGAGACGAAAGAGAATACGCATGTCGGAATTTACGAGGCACTGGAGAGGAAGAGAGTATTTAGAGAAAGCAAAATGACTGAGGCAATAGTCGATATTAGGATACAATTGACTGGAGATAAAATCAAGCGAGCTTCTGACACGATGAAGGTCGCGAAGTAACATATTGCACGATTGGGTTTTCCCTCAACAAAAATATCGAAAGAAAGATATTTGTCGAAGGTAACTCACAACAAAGTAAGATGATCAACAATAGGAAGAACGGTCGAATTAAGAAATACCGAGGGAGGATAGACAGAGAAGAAAGAAGGGATAAAAAAGGTTTATTTTTACGTGGCCAATGCGTGCTGGCGCACGCTTACATAACCACCACGACAACAACATAAAACAAACATCTAAATCATGTTTTGAAGAGCTGGGTACGGATGCGGCATTTGAATGTAATAAAGGAGGGAGCGCGGCGGACGTCGAGTAGAAGCTCATTCCAGGCAAGTGGGGCGGTAACGAGGAAGGATCGAAGACTGTAGTTGTTAGAGTAATTGAGAACATGGAGTTAGAGGGAATTATGAAAACGCAGTGATAGTGATATGGGGCAAGTGCCGTCTAAGAAAGGGAAGTTGATGAACAATAAGGAGCCAACAGCGATGAGACGAAAAGTTACGAAAGGAAGGCGGAGTTGTATGCGGTGTGGATGGTGAATCAGGAGAGTTAAGCAAGATATGCAGATTGTGGTCAAAGCTACGGAGACGTAGGAGCACTCGAACTGCGGAGTTGATTATGCGTTGTAGGAGTATATGATGGATTTTAGTGATTTTACGAAAAGGCTGAGGCAGTAATCGATTTTCGGGAAAAGAAGCGATGAAAGAAGATACATACAGGATTGGATGTCAATAAGAGGGCGGATACGGCGGATGTCACGGAGAATTAAGTTAGACGAGCGGACCTTGTCGCAGACCAAGGGTTTAAGGGAAAGGTAATCATCGAAATGGAATCCTAAGAAAGTGATATTGTTGACTATGAGGCAAGCCATGCTACGGAGGAGAAAGAGAAATCGTAATCACAACAAAGGCGAGAACGGAGGATGGAGTGGTCGACGATGTCGAAGGCGGGGAGAGTCGAGGGATATTAGAACACTATATAGAGCCTTATCACGAGAAATGAGTAGGTCGTTAAAAACTTTGATGCTGGCGATTATTGTGGAGTGATTAGAGCGGTAAGCGGATTGGAAAAAAGGGTACAGATTGGATGACGAGAGATAAGCGTCGATCTGTATTAAGATGAGGCGTTCTAAGAGCTTAGAAAGAGTAGGGAGTAGTGAAATGGGCGATAGCTAGTAAGAAGGGAGAGGTCGAGCGATTGTTTCTTTAGTAGGGGACGAACGATTGCGGATTTCCAGTGTGAAGGGAATATACGACTGCGGATGGACGAGTTAAACAAGGTTGTGAGAAATGGGGATATCGATGAGCATATAGATTTTAATATGTGGGTAGGCAGGGGATCGGCAGGTGAGGTTTTCTTGGGCAAGGACATGAAGATAGATGAGACTTCAGAAGGTGAGAGAGGGGAAGATGAAAGGTTCCGGGAGTATGAGGCGAGTGGCAGTGAGATGGAATGGAAACGGGGTTGTGAGAGAGCAACGTGAATATTTTGGTCTTAAGAAATGACGAATATTCATGGGGATTGATGTTGCAAGACGAAGAGGTGCGAGAAAGGATCGAGTTTAAAATATGCCAGAGAGACTTAGAGTTTAATGAAGTGTTGATTTTACCCATATGTTATAACCCATAAGATACTAGACTTGGAATGGTTAAGATACAAACGAAACGGTGGAAGATACTTGGAGATAAGAAGATAATTCGTAGAAGAAATTACCCTATTTATATGTAAGTGACATCTATTTATTTAAGATTATGCTGTATTTTGCATATTATAATATCGAAGAAATTTTCCATCAATGTGCAAATATTATTCGACCTTGAGAAAATAAACTAGAAATTTATGCTAGGAAGTGATTATTAATTTTGGTTATCGAATATCAATAACTGTTGCATATGCCAATGTTGATGACTTCTTTCAGATGTGTCTAGAGAAGTCTCCACGTTATAGATACTTGCATTCACAAATAACAAACCTCCACATCTTGTAGAAACAACTAAGAGATATTAACGAATGTCCCCTAGTCCTTGTAATCTTTTACATTATTATTACACATTGTACCGCGCTGATCGATCGGTTGAAGTTGCTGAGATTGATCCTAACGCTGTATTTGTGTGTTAAATCGATACAGTGCAAGTGGGTTTACTATATGAGATCGACATATTTTCTATCACGAACTCTAATCGAGTTAGATGACCCAATACGATTACCTTTCTTACCTCCACTTTTAAAACAGAAAGTTGGCGATAATTGGCTTACTATATTTACATCACCTATCAACATTTGCGGCCTAGGCGTAAATAATGAGTCATTTTCGTCAATTCTTGAATTAGACACATCAAGTTCAATTTGCAAAACTTATGACCAAAATATTATAGGAGACAAACTTGAAGAGCTACAAAGAAACAACGATAAACAACAGTTTCAATGAGCGAAAGAATAAATTCAAAAGTCGCTTACAGACTGTTTTAAGCTGCTCAGATTTATAGTCCTCTCTGTGGTTGAGTTCATTGCCTTTGGTAATCGATGGCTTTCACTTGAGTCCGTACTAATTTGGGGATGCAATTTGTTCACGTTGTGGTTTGACACCGCCCGACTTAATAGATTTAAAGTGTATCTGTTGTAAAAACATTAGTATTGCGCATTCATTATCGTGCATACAGGGTGATTTACCTATCATAAGTCATAATAAGGCATTCATTATCGTTACATAATAGCGGCCTCTCTCGATAGTGTGATCCAGTGTTGAAATATAGCCTTATCTTAAGCCTGTATACTTGTTGAGTCACTCACGTTTAATCAAGACTCTACGAATC
Source organism: Pomphorhynchus laevis (assembly GCA_012934845.2). Taxonomy (NCBI): domain Eukaryota; kingdom Metazoa; phylum Acanthocephala; class Palaeacanthocephala; order Echinorhynchida; family Pomphorhynchidae; genus Pomphorhynchus; species Pomphorhynchus laevis. Next base: position 13,419 of record WNNJ02000521.1, read on the forward strand.
GTGGCTTCAATGAGCGTGTGGATGTAGCGTGATCTGGACTCTTCAACGAATGATTTGAGCGGACGTTTATTTACATCGGTATATTTTCTACCCAAGCTCAAGCTTATGTTAATAGAGATCCGTATTCATCTTTCAATTACTATGAAAACAGAAAATTGGCGAAATATAATAAATAAGTGTCTACTGTTGACATGACGGTTTTATTCCACTTGTGTTTTCGACCTTTGAGGACATAGGCGATCGTACCATTCTATAATTAAGGCGATATATTCTAAGTCAACGAGAAATGACCGATTGAAGTATGCTCATGTAATTGTAACGCTAAAGAGAAAACTTATTTTCGCAATAATCCGGTCCACATCAGCATGTTATAGATGTTCTCGCGAAAAGAGAGTGACATTTGTAAACCAATGACAGTGAAGAGATGTACAATCATAAACTATTTGTTTTAAAAAATATTATATTTTTTATTAAAGTTCGTATGAGTTTGAGGAAAGGAGTGGAAAAATGATACTAAGAATATGGAATACAACGCAGTTTATTCATATTAAGTCAGTTGAGTTTATAGAGGTAAGATGAAATATGGTTAAAACTGCAGAGGCGAAAAAGGATACGCATGGCGAAATTCACGAGGCGCTGGAGAGAAAGAAAAGAGTATTTAGAGAAACAAGACTGATACAATAGTCAATCTTAGGAAACAATTAACTGGGTTATATATTATTTTGTTAATTATATATAACCCAATAATATACAACTAATAATATATAAATAATATAACAATAATTATAATAATAAATAACACAATAATAACACAATAATATCAATAATAATTTAACACAAAAATCAAGGTCAATAAATTGACCAGGTCAATTCTATGTATGTGCTAGTGTTCTATCGTCATCCTTTAACAAGTAGCGATGATTTAATAGAACTTATTGAGCTCTGTGGTCAACAGAAAAAATGCCTAATCTTAGGAGATCTGAATATTCCCTTAATAGATTGGGACTCGTTTTCATCTCCTAGTCGCAATGCATCGGACTCGGTTTTATTGAGTGTTTTACACAACAGCGGTCTGCATCAGCATGCACGTGAGGCAACCCGTTTCACTAGCCAGTCGTCTGCCAATCTAGATGTGATATTGTCTTCGTTTAGGTCTGATATTACTCACATATATAATCTTTCTGCACTGGGGATGAGCGATCATTGCGTACTGCTCTTTTCATTTAAATGCACAAGCAATGTAACGTCGGCCAGTCCCATGCATGGTTAGCCTATGAACTTCTAGAAGGCTGATTTCGACGCAATTATATACAAATTGAATCTGGTTCGATGACCAGATCCGTATAAATGCGGAATAGACGAGGCTTGGTATGTTTTTTAGAGCACACTTTATAACTTACTGATATTGCATTCTCCCAAGTTTAAAACACATAGGGAAGTTTGTCCTTGGTTTGATGGGCTTCTCCGGTATCACTCACGCGCACGTAAACATGTGTGGATTTCATTTCGCTGTGGACAACAATCTTATGGGTCTTTCAAACAAATTAGGAATATATTTACCGCTCTCAAGAACATGAAGCGTCGTCAGTTTGAGGAGAAGTTGAGTTCTATGGATGGCAAGGCTCTATTCTCTTACATTTGCAAAATCAGAAGCTCGAATATTCCACTAGTATCGTTGAGGGATGATTCTCAAGGCGAGATCACGTGTAAAAGTGTCATGTCAAACTTATTTGCCCAGGAGTTCTCATCGATGTTTTGCTCTTCGCGGACATTGTATAGTTCTGAATCAGAAAAGGGTTCAGATGCATTCGACCGATCTAATCTGTCGTTTTGTGCTGAAGATGTTTTAAAGCTTCTCTGTAAATTAAAACCAAACATCGCTGCCGATCCGGACGGACTTCCTCAATTCTTTTAAATAAAGTTGCTTCTCAAATATATTTGTGTTTTCGGTATGTTTCAGTTTTCTATTCTCCAATCTCGAATTTCTTCGCGTTGAAAGGAATCCATTGTAGTTCCAGTGTATAAAATGGGAGATCGACAAGTGTGTAAGAACTATCGCCCAGTAGACTTGACATGTATTATTTGTAAGTTGCTTGAAAAGCTAATAGTCAAAAACAAATCCTCTGATTTGGAAAGCAACGGTAAACTCACCGACTCACAACACAGTTTCAGACCAAATAGATCAACAATAAGTAATCTTTTGATTTCTTCCAACGCATGGCAGTCTTCATTAGATGAACGAGTTCAATCTGATGTACTTTTTGTAGATTTCTCTCATGCTTTTGATTCAGTCCCGCATGATCGACTCATTCATAAATTGAGGTCACTTAGTGTTTGTTCTATGTATGTCGCCTGGATTGCAAATTACTTGAGTTCACACTTTTTCAAAGTACGTGTAGGTGCAGATATGTCCACCTCATTCGTTATTCATTCTGGCGTTCCACAGGGTGCTGTTATCTCCCTACTTCTTTTTATTGTCTATATCAATGATCTCCCATCCGTAATTCGTTCTGATGTCGTAATGTATGCTGACGATGTTAAGATATGGCGGCCTATTAGAGACGGAAGGGACATTAAGATCCTTCAAGATGATCTGACATGTCTAGAAAAATGGTCAGCGGAAAATGGTTTGAGGGTTAACCCCTCTAAATGTGCGCATATGTCCATTGGTTCTTCACTAAACTAATCGTATCAGATAGGTTCAATTCAGATAGGCCGAGTGGGTGAATTCAAAGATATCGGTGTGATGATGACCCGTAGCTTAAAAACTAATGTCCACACTAGATATATTTGTAATCGAGGCTATCGTGTTTTATGGATGTTTTTCAAGTCTTTTGATTGGATAAGTCTATCAATGTTCAAGCGACTATTTTGCTCTTATATTCTTCCCATCCTTGAATACGGTTTACCTGTAACTTGTTCATAGACTTTAAGGGAATCCCATGACATTGAGAACTTGTTACGTTATGAGTCACGAATGTTTCCGAATTTCTCAAATTTGAGATATGCTGAACGTTTGACATCTCTACCTGTCGGTACATTGAAATATCGCAGATCGGCCATTGATTTATCAACTGCAGTCAAACTTGTTTTCGATGGCTTTGGTGGTCAATCTAGCTTATTATCCGTGAATGATAGACGAGAAACTCGTGGCTATGTGTGGAAATTAATAAAGCCAACTACGAGAATTCCTGTTCACCATCGATTTGCAACCAGGGTAATTAACGGATGGAATGCACTAAAGTGCATTGATATCTCTAGTAGTATATCTAGTGATGCTATCAAGAAAGCCGTGGAATCCGAAAGAAGGAATTTGCAACTACTATTTGATTGATTTTTTTGCTGATGTTTTTTATTTTTATTTTATTATGTTTTGTAAGCGACACGAGCTTGTAGCTCATTTGCTGTTATTTGGTTATAAATCGCATTGCTTATAAATACTTATAAATAAATAAAAATAAATTATAAATACATCCCGGGATATAAGAGCTCTGACTAGCAAGCATTATATCAACGAATCCGCCGCAAAGGCAATCCGATGCAGAGAGACTTCAGATAGGAACAAGACTTCCGACGAGCTAGGGCTTTGATCTTAAAAACAACGCTGATTTCAGATATGTTCAAAGAAATACCGTCGAACATCACTTTGTGCTGCACGTGCAATGGTAAGCAGCTAAGTGCAGGGGATGCAGATGTGCTAAGGCAAACCGTACAAGTTGCAGAGCTACGAATTGCAGCAACTACAAACGATCGGTCGAACCACCTTCTGTGGAGTGCACACACGGACCATCTTAAACTGCACCTGCCGATTATGAATCGGTGTTATTGACCACAAGGAGCTAATAGAAATAGTGTCATTCATCAAGGATCAGAATATATAGTTTCTAATCCAGCTTTGCCATCAATTATGCAGATATATCAAACCGTTATTCAGTCGCGTTCAAACTTCATGGTGTTACCGAAGTGTATACGAACAACCCAATCATCACGATATTGGCATTACTCTACAATACCATTGCTCACTGTAATTCTCCAGAAGGGGACACTTTTAAAAATTAACAATAATCTCCCAGTGCGTAATGCAGATGATTAGATCCATAAAATTATCAAACGTGAGCAAAACTCTTGAACTGCTTTTAGGATGTGGCACCTAAATAATTTAGCGGAGTTATTTAACGAAGCCAGAGAAGCGGACACAAAACAGTGCATCAAAACAACAAAATATTATTAAAAATTAAATTCAAGTACAACATAAAAGTGTTACAACTGTTAATGTTTTGCGCCCTCTATTGTTTCAGTCTCTTCATTGTCCGCCATTGTGAGCGGCTTCATGACTTCCTCCTTCTTTTTTGTCTTTTCGATGGGATTACCGAAGCTGCTTTTCTTACCATTCACTGTCTCGACTTTCGCATCCTTTTTCGGTTGTTCCGATTCGATTATCTTCTTCTTACGTTTTATGTCGTTCTTTTCACTCGACGCCGATTTTCCGTTCATATTCTCTTTCCTCCCCACTTTCTTTGATCGCTTTCTGTCTGATTTGGATTTCCGCTTGGATCCTTTTCGCGCTTTACTGCTGCCAGTCGCCGCCGAGCGGACGTCACTTCTTTCTTCAGTCCCCGTCATCATCGTCTTTTCGTCGGGGGCTTCGCTCTGCTTCTCGCCTGACCCCTTCCTGTTTTTGCTCTTTTCGGCCTAGGGACAAAACATCACGCCGCTCGTTTGTTCTGAGTAAACTTGACTCTAACCTAGATCCCTGTATTTATTCGTCAAGTGCATCTCTACATTGCACATATTTTTGTTTGCGGCTTTATCACTTCTTTGATAAAACAAGATGTATGCGGACCTTTGCCGATCCTGCAGTAACTTGCTAAAGTCCTTGTACCGGTCCACAGCGTCATCGTTAAAAGTAAACCAACGAATGACGGGGTCGTTGTTCTTAGATCCGTGTGGTATCTGTGCACAGGGCACTTGCAGCCTGGCATCACAGATGTAGTGACCAAACTTCGGACAGAACCCCTCGTGGCTGACTATCGCGTGGAGTATATATTCAGTGGGTAACGAGGGTTGTACGCAATAATCATACATATTTAGATGTTCTGGAATAGCTACCTTTGTCATGAGCTTTGAAGTAACAATGTCACGGCTGCAGTCCCGAGTACTTGCGTCAAACACATTCGAGTAAGGACATGGCTCGATTCCGAAGCGCAGCAAACCGAACTTAGACAGGCGTCTAGCAATCCCATTCACCACAGATTTCACTCTGTCTTTGAATCTCCTGTCAGACAAGGAGTCTCTTTTAAAAACCAGCGATATATCGTCCGCATAGATAGTTCCACTGGTGTTTCTTTACAAAAGTCCATTTTTTTAAGACTCATCTTGTCATAATCATATAAAGGATTAGCGATGAGGGGGACCCTTGAGGAAGACCCTTGGATAGCTTATACAAGGGACCCTTGTTTTTTTCTAGATAGAAGCTTCTGCTCTCCAAAATTCCCCACGCTCGACGCAGAATTGTAGTGAAACAACATCTCTTCTTAACGTTTCCATTACTGAGTCGAGTGTGATGTTGGCTGCAGACACGTCAAGAGAATACAGCAGTGCCGGCAGTGCATCCTTGGTGAGAAAACCCTGAAATGCCCTGACTGCTTTTACAGTTCCCCTACCACTACGAAACCCGTGAATGTTGTCACCCAACAATCCACGCGACTCGTAGTAACGAGCCATATATCTTGCCAGAGCTCTTTCATAGATCATCACCATATTATTGGATATGGTGATTGGTCTCGCGTCCTTAGCCGTTGACACCCAATGACACTTTGAAAGAAATATAACTTTCCCGAGTGCAAAATCTGGCCAGGCTACTAGCGGTGAAGCTATCAGTTTAGCCGAGATTTAAACCCTGAGTTCTTTGTCGATCAGTTTGGTAGCAGCCGCGCACGCCGATATGCCATTAGATGACCTCTTAGGCGTGATCGGCCACGCATCCAATAGATCTTCAAGTGTGATATCCTCTTACAATGGGTCAATATGATGGAGAGTAAGCTTTTACCTATTTTGAAGCTGCACATCTTCGGAGCATATCATTGCATTTGAGAGATCTTTCTTTTTAATTTCCTCTAATACAATCTTAATGCCCTTTGAATCAATCCACTTGGAAGCTGCTGCTCTCCAAGACCGTAAAGTGGTCTTCCTTATGGATGACCACCATTCTTTTGAGAAAGTAAAGTGGGACAGCAGCTTTCTTGCATCACGCTTCAACGACTCTTCATCGATTTGATCTTGAAGTCGGGACATGAGAAACCTCCTACGATCGGACGGATTAGGATCAGCTCTTAATCCCCCAGAGGAGTTTCTTCATGTGCAAGGCCTTATAATTGTATTTTGGCAATGGTGGTCGTTTTGTCCTCAGGTGTTTATTTGCTGAATTATATAATTCAGCAAACAATTCGTTCTCCAACGAATTGTACTCAATGCGCCGCTTTTTACACGGCTGCATCTGCAGGAGGACGTTGTTCCCCTAACTTGGTGCCTCCTCCTTTTTTAAGACCTATCTTTCCTTCCCTGTTTATGCACGCTTTAAAAATAGCAGATCGTTCCGAGGCGCTATTTCAATATTCTCATTTCGGAGACGTTGATCACCCGACTGTTTTTTTGCGGCTTGTAAAAAGGTTTGTGCTCCTTCACACGCTTTTTTATTCTCACCATCCACCCACTTTAAATATTTTTTAAAATAGGTGCATGTGTGAGAATAAGCCCTATGTGAATGTGTACAGTTAGCACACTTAGGTCTTTCGGACCTTTTTTTACAATTTTGTGATTCATGCTCGTCTCCACAGTGCACTTAGAGAGGACCACTTTCAAATCCTTGGCATCATCTTCGTCTGCGAACGACGGGACATCCCTAAGGATTCCCGTAGCACGCAGAAAAGTGTCAGTGACTTTGATTCCTTTTATTTGTTGTAGCTTTATCCTGAATGTTTCTTTTATATTAGCATTTTTTAATGTCATTCTGTCAAAACACCTCCTCCGTTCACACCTTCTCGACACCTGATTCACAGTCTTGTTTTGTTGTGGTCATGTAAGCGTGCGCTGGCACGCATTTGCCACGTTAAAATAAATCCTTTTTTTAAACCATCTTTCTAAATGTACCGCTCAAAGATACTCTCCTGAGAGATGTTATATTTGAAGGTACCTCGAATATTCTTTTGAAAGGTAGTTTTGCCTCCGTCATTATCCCAAATTATTTTCAGCGTAAAAGCGTCCTGCCTTATTGGCAGGAGCATCTTTTGCGCTGAAAATTTATTCTCTACCTTTTTTATAAGTGTATTAATCGATACAGGTGATTTGCGTATTTTTAATATCTTGTATTTCACAAGACATGCGATTTTTATGCTATAAGTGAAAATAAAGAAAAAGAAAAAACGAAAGAAAAAATAGAAAAAGATAGCTATGCACAAGAAATAGAAACACACAAAAAATATATGCAAATAGAAACTATAAGCAAAAAAACCAAATTACCCGATCGTCTGAAGCCGACCAATTAGGCTATCAGGCTTTGTCAAGATAGGATCAACTCTTGATAGGAAATTAGCTCAAATAGATATCTTTGAGACGGATGATACTGCTTGCAAATAATACACTTGAACACGAAAATTGCGATTTTCGAATACAACAACAGCGATTTTCTTAAATAAAATTAAAGGACAGGATAAATAAGAAAAAAAGAACAGTCAACCAGAAAGTAACAAGTCAAAGACAATTACGACAGTATAATCCATAGTATTCTTCATCAAAGTAACGGCCTCAAATCCAGTGGGATCTAAGTCCTCCAGCCAATCTAAAACACCGCTCTCCGACTGAACAAACCAGGGTCTTTCACCCCGAAGAAAAAGAAAAAAATTCTCCCTATAAATATAAATCATGTGTCGAGAAGGTGTGAACGGAGGAGGTGTTTGAATGTGATAAAGGAGAGCGCAACGGACGTCGAGAGGGAGTTGATTCCAAGCAAGTAAGGCGGCGACGAGGAAGGACCGGGTACCGTAGTTGATGGAGTAATTGGGAATTGTAGAGTTGTGATAACCAGAGAGAATAAATGGCTTTTATTCACGAATCTACAAATAGTAGGTAAAGTTAAATATAAATGATAAAGTAATTAAATGTGATACCACATTCATCCCATGTGATAATTTTGGAAGTATGCAGGACTTCTTCGACTTCTTGTACTTCGTCGGTAGAATTCTCTAGTTGTCACGGGATGATGGTTTGCCTCAGGAATTGATGTCCTCTTTGAACTCAAGTTCATATCGATATTGTCAGTGGCATCATATTGCTTTCCGTTATTGTTATCATCTTCATAGTCTGGCTGGTTCCTATCGAAGCTATCTTGACAGTCGTCATCCCCGTCCCTTGACAATCCCGAACTACGAATATCCGAACTGTCTGGATCCTTGTAAATGGAGGTTTCTGAAGGATAACGAGATAGGTGTCGAGTTGAAATATTTGCTTCTTTCCCAGATGGAAGTTCGATATGAGCCGTGTTTGGATTCGCGTTTATCAGTTTAGCTTTGAGCAATTTATCGTCGTATTTGTCGTGTTTGTAGAAGTTTCGCACGAATACAGATCCGGGACGACGGAGCCATTCTGGTAAATTGAATTTAGTTAATGGGCGTCTAGAGAAGTTGAAGATTCGATCATTAGGTGTCAAGCCAGTTGAGGTGCATAATAGTCCTCGAATAGATTGAAGGCTTTCAGCGAGGACCGTTTCCCAAGCAGCAACCGGACGATTGTAGTCTCTAAGCCGCAAAAGTACAGCGCTCCATAATATACCGTTATAGCGTTCGATCTGTCCGTTGCCTAACGGATTGTACGGAGAAGAGTGACTTGCTACCGTGCCAATACTCTCCAGATAATCAGAGAATTCTTTCGACATGAAGGATGACCCGCGATCGGAATGTACAAATTCAGGTGGACCAAATATTGTCACTATACCACGCAGGCAATTTATCACTGTTTGAGCGGACATATCACGGCATGCAAATCCAAAGGGATAAGGAGAATATTCATCGACGGCTGTAAGCAAATATTTCTTGCATGATGAACTGGGCAAAGAACCTTTGAAGTCAAGTGAAATTCTTTCGAAAGGTCGTGGCGCTCTGATGAGGGCAGTTTTTGGAGGCTTGAAGAAGTTTGGTTTCAACAACGAACAGGTAACGCAATGAGATACAACATAACGAACGTCTTCAGTGCTATATGGAAGTTGATTCGATTGAACGAAGTGATACAAACGATTGACTCCTGGGTGGCAAAGCGTAGCGTGAAGTTCATAAAGAAGCTTGAGATCTTTCTGTTTGTTAAAGTAACCGCAACTTGAAGCACAAATATCCCTAGACATTGAGTCGGCCGCATAATTCAACTTTCCAGGCCGGTAAAGTATACAATATTTGAACTCAGATAGATCGAGACGCCATCTTTGCACTTTTTCATTTTTAATTTTACTCTTATGATTCCTGTCAAATATGAATGAAACTGACCTTTGATCCGTTAGAACATTGAAAGTTCGTCCAGACAAATAGTGCCTTCAGTATCGCAATGCTTTAACGATGGCAAGGGCCTCTTTCTCAACAGCGGAATGTCCAACGACACTCTTACTAAGTGTATGCGAATAAAATGCGACGGGTTTGTTATCCTGCGTTAATACAGCACCGATAGCATAAAGGGATGCGTCAGTCTCTACTGTAAATGTCTTATTGAAATCAATGGGTGTTAGAGTAGCTGAAATAATACAATCACGAATTATCTCAAATGAGCGCTTTGCTGCAGGTGTAATAGGAAATATCGTGGTTTCAGCTAACGGACGAATCTGCGACGAAAAATTTTGAATCCATTTGGAATAATGTGAGAAAAGGCCGACAATTCTTCGCAGTTGACGTTTATTTTGAGGTACCTGCAGTTCTCGCAAAGGTGATACACGATTAGGATCAGGCCGTTTAATACCACTACCAACTTGATATCCCAGAATATTGATCATCGTTTTATTAATCATACATTTCGATTCATTAAGTGTTATTCGGTACATAGAAGCAACTTTACGAAACTTGGCCAGATTTGTATCATGTTCTTGCTGTGTTTTGCCGCACGCAATGATATCGTCGAGGTATGAATAGGTGCCGGTTAAGTTTTTTTTCTATGATCTCGTTGATTATTCGCTGGAAGGCGGCTACAGCATTCGTGAGTCCAAAAGGCATACGCTGAAATTGATTCAGTTGACCATCTGCCTCGAATGCGGTCAAGAATTTTTCGTTTGCTCGCAAAGGAACTTGATGGTAAGCACTTTTTAAATCGAGGGTGCTAAACACGTTATTGGACGATATGGTATCGATCAGGTCGTCAATTCGGGGCATGGGATAAGCGTCGAGGACCGTGAATCTATTTACGGTCTGCGAGTAATCTACTACTAGACGACGACGTCCTTCTCTGTTTACAATAAGAACTTGCGCACGCCACGGTGAGTGACTGCGCTCGATGATGCCTTCGGACAGCATCCGTTTTACTTCCGAAGCAATGAAGCGGCAATCTTCGATATTACGGCGCCGGGACGGAATTGCTGCAGGTTTTCAGTTTTTAAAATCGTCTGAAAATAACGACGGTATATCGATTTCCATGCTCGATAGTTGCCCAATGGTTAATGTTTCTTGCTTAGCATTTCCTCGAGGTCGAATGGAAACACTTGAATGCAAGCGCAGGAATGGATGACCAAGTATGAGATCACGACAAAGATGAGGCATGACGAAGCATTGAATGTCAGTATAGTTTCGGTCACAGTAAGATATCGGTAATACGCATCGTTCATTGCATACGGATGTAAATGATGAATTAGCCATGGAAATCCTAACACAACTAGATTCTGTAGGAATACATAGTTTTCGAATAACTGATGAATCGACAAAGTTGGAAGAGTTCCCTGTATCGATAAGAGCATCCAGCTGTTGTGTTCCAACGCGAACTTGTACCGTCATGTCGTCAAGTTTAGATGCATCACCATTTGCATTTTGACAGGATATGATATTAAGTGATTCACAGTCGGACGCGTATGGTCGAGTACTACGATTGTATTTTCGTCGAGATCGAAGCAACTTAGTTCGACAAACTTTTTCGTAGTGTCCACGTTTTAAGCAGAATGAACATTCAGCATCCCGGGCTGGACAACGATTTCGTGTATGCATAACTCCACCACAAAAGTAGCACCTTTTCTTGTTGATCTTTTGAGCTACGGCAATAGATTCTTCACTTTCAGAAATATCAGTATTTCCTTTTGAACCTTTGGTTTCCCTTAAGGCATTTACTGTGAATTCGGATGTGTGTCGATATTCGTTTGATTGAGTTTGAGCTGCTTCAATCGTTCGAGCGACTTGATAAGCTTTCTCTTTGTCGATGTCATTAGTCTCGAGTATGCGTTGACGAATTTCGTTCGATTGTAAACCCGTAATAAATGAATCGCAAATAAGAATATCACATCTTTGAAGGTGCATTGTCGCGCAAGTGTTTCAAGACGATCCACATAGTTAGATATCGATTCATCGAGAGTTTGTCGTGCAGAACACAGTAGGTGTCGTTTGTAAACCGAATTTGTAGATTTTATGAATGCTTTGTCGAGGATATCCATTGCTGAATCATAATCCAGGCACTCGTCAATCTTGTCGAATAATTGAGCGGAAATTGAGATTTTCAGGAGATCAAGTTTGTCATCTTGTGAATCCATTTTGATGCGTTTGATAAATGTTTCGAAGCGATATCGCCAGTGACGCCATTCGCGTTCTGCTTCAGGACAGTCTGTCGTTAGTTTGAGTGTATCCGGCTTGGACAGAGTATCTATCAAGACAATTCGTGAATAAAATTGTGATAACCAGAGAGAATAAATGGCTTTTATTCACGAATCTACAAATAGTAGGTAAAGTTAAATATAAATGATAAAGTAATTAAATGTGATACCACAAGAGTAAGCGGGAATTACGGAAACGCAGCGATAAATAGGTGGGGCGAGTGTTGTCTAAGAAAAGAAGGTTGATGAACGATGGGGAGCCGACAGCGATGAGACGAATAGTGACGAGAAGGCGGAGTTTGATGCGGATGTGGATGGTGGGCCAGGAGAGTTGGGCAAAATATGTAGATGAGTGGTCAAAGCGACGAAGACTAAAGAGCACTCGAACGGCAGAGTTGATTATTCGTTGCAGGGGTAGAATGATGGATATTGGAGAATTGGCGAAAAGGCTAAGGCAGAAATCGATTTTAGGAAGAAAAGCGATGAAAGAGACATACAAGAACGGAAGTCGATAAGGAGCTGGATACGGCGGATGTTACGGATAATTAAGTTATACGAGCGGACCTTGTCACGGTCCGAAAAAATGTCATCCACATTATTTTAGACTTGTCTGGTTTAGAACGAGATGGAGATTAGAGAGACGTTTGTAGATAGAATAAAGACAGTTGGAGGCAGAAATGCCGATATCGTGTATGCGATGTGCGGGTGCATGAGCATATATTAGAATGTCATCGGCGTATTGCATGACGTTAAAGGAGTAAGGTTTGATAAACGGATAGAGATCGCCAAGCAGAAGAGAGAAAAGCAGGGGACCTAGGACTGAACCTTGTGGGACCCCGCAGAAAATAGGGATGGGAGGAGTGGATGATGAATTAGAACAGATGCGAAAGGAACGGGGTCGATAGATATGAGGCGAACCATGCTACGGAGGAGGAAGAAAATCCGTAATCATAACGAAGACGAGAAAGGAGGACGGAGTGGTCGACAATGACTAAGTCGGAGAAAAGGTCGATGGAGATGAGAACACTATATCGAGCCTTGTCTCGAGAAATAAGTAAGTAGTTGTAAACTTTCATGCAGGCGATTGCCGTCGAGTGATTAGAGCGAAAAGCGGATCGGAAAGGAGGGTTCAGATTGGATGAGGAGAGATAAGCGTTGATCTGTATTAAGATGAGGCGTTCTAAGAGTTTAGAAAGAGTAGGGAAGCAGTGAAATGGGATGACGATAGCAAGAAGAAAGTGAGTGTTCGAGCGATTGTTTTTTAAGCAGGGGGTCGAACGATTGCAGGATTCCAGTGTAAAGGGAAGATACGACTGCGGATGGACGAGTTAAACAAGGTTGGGAGAAAATGGGATATCGATAAGCATATGGATTTAAGTATGTGGGTAGGCAGGGGATCGGCAGGTGAGGCTTTGCTAAGCAAAGACATGAGAACAGATGAGACTTCGGTGCGTTATACAGGGAGAAGATGAAAGAGTTCCGGAAGGATGAGGCTAGCCGGGGCAGAGTGGGATAGGATGGAGACCGGGGTGTGAGAGAGCAACGTGGATACTTTGGTCTGGAGAAATGACGAATAATCATGGGGATTGTTGATGTTGCACGGCGAAGAGGAGCGAGCAAGGATTGAGTTAAAAGTATGCCATAGAGTCTTAGAGTTGAATGAAGTGATGATTTTATGCTGCCAGAAGGAGTCTCATTTGGTACGTAGTAGGATGAGATGAGACCGGCGAAGAGCAAGTTAGGAATCACGGAAAGACGTAGTGATCAAGCGGAAATCACGTCTGAGATAGCGGTAATAGATTAGAAAACATGACGGGTCTACGCTTTGAGAGTAGGCATTAAATGTCAAACCATTTGGCACGATTAAAGCGACGGTGTGAGTGAGGCTTGAAGGACAAGATAAGATTGAGAGTGGATGTGAGTTCACAGTCGAAAAGAAAGGCGAGATCGTGAGGAGAGCAATATGTTATTGTGGGATAGGATAGAGACGATTTGAGTAAGGCAGAGCGGAGAAGGGAGATGAAGATTTCTATAAGGGAGACGTAGGAGTAGGTGTATAGGAGGGGTGTGTTGTGAGTGAGATCAAGGGTGACAGAAAGTGATCGATAGACAAGGATGGGTGAACAGTGAGGTTTAGGCAGCAGAATAATCGGGAACAGTTATGTCGAGTTGAAGGATAGAAGGGCAGTGTTGGGTTTGTATTATAGTAGAATGTTGATGAACTGGTTGGACTCGATGGAAGAGGGGCGGTTGAGTCGGATGTTGAAGTCGCCAAGAACGATTAAAGGGATGGAGGATAAAGAGCAGTGGAACAGAAGGTCAGCGAGTTCGGTAAAAAATAAGGATGTAGTAGCAGATGAACCATGACTGTATACAATGGCGAGATCTAGAGTGATCGGGTTAGAAGAACGAGAAGTGAGTAATTCAAAAGCGCAATGACTAACAGGGTGAATTATTTTGCGAAGATACGCGGAGTGATGGGCGAATGCGACAATGCCGCCAAGATTAGAGAATTTAGAAGGTGATAAGTTGTGTGGGCGGGCGGATGCGACTAGTGAGCGATTGCCAGAGAGCAGACGACGAATGAAGGTTTCAGAATCGGAGTGCAAGGATTCGGTGATGCAGAAGATATCGATAGATTGCTTGGTGAATAGATTGAGGATAAGAATAGATTTATTGAGAATATATCTAGTGTTGAGGAGGCCGAGGCGGAAACCGTGTGTGGTGGTGAAAGGGTCTAGCGGAGAAGACACATAGGGGAGATGAAGCGCCATGAATTTTGTGTCGGGTGTGGCAACTTGAAAATTTCCGTTGATGTTTAGGATGAAGAGATGTTTTGCCGTTTTCCTCGCGACGGGCGTTTTCGATTCGGATAGAAGAGAGTTGTGCGATTTCGGAAGGGGTGCGCTATCGGGGAAATGCGAGTGTTTGAAGAGGACATTAGTTTAAATCGGTAGGAGAGGACAGAGGACGCTTGAGAGCGATGCTTGAAAACGATTTTCAGGAGAGGGCTAAGAAGGATTAGATTGAGAAGATTTGTTTAGGCGGGTAAATGCGACAAGAGAGATTCCGTTGAAAAATGTTGGTTTATTCGCAGGAACAAGATACGAGAGGATGGATCTGAATGCGGAAACATCGTGGTCAAGACGTGTTTGTAGAGATAAAAAGGTGGAAGGAGTGATATTAGTGACGATAACGCAACTATCGCGAGAAGGAAAGCGTTCCCTTAAAAGAAGACGAGTAACGTGAGTTTGTGTGATCACGATATGAGAGCTGGGAGTTGATGATATCAAGATGGTAATATGACGGCGGAAGACAAAGAGGATATGTATAATATAGAGGGTGGTGAGCGATGTGAGGAAAGGTTATGAGTTGAAGGATTTTACAGGTTGGTGGAGGTTATTTTGATTGGGGGATGTAGGTTATTAAGAAACAAGACAGATGGGAAGATACGAGGGTGTCGGGAAGTGAATACATGGGATTAGAAGTGCATGTAATGACATGATCTGTGGGTTGACAATGGACATTGATCTGAAAATGGATTGATCAGGAATTGAATTGATCTGCAATTGGAATGATCTGGAACTGAATTGATTGTATATGTTAATCTCACAAATGTAGTTAGAATAGTTTAAGAATTTTTTAATCAAGTATTGAGTAATCAAGTCATTCTATCATTCAAATTTGGCTCTTTAAATTAAAAGTCAACTCAACGATATGGATTTTACAATATTTTTGATACTATAACATTATACAATATTATATAATTGTATAATTATATATTGTATAATTTTCATTATACAATATTTTTCATTTAATATGATGATTAATATTCGTAGTCTGTGGTCAGTTTGATTATTATTTCTTTGCGGGTAACCCTGAATTGTTATTTATACAAATAAATTTGATATTATTTAAAAAAATAAAAAATTATTTCGACAGACGAGCAAAGCTCATAGTTGCACTGTTAAAAAAAAAGAAAAAGTAAAGAAAAAAGAAAGACTCACAAACAAAATTCAAAAAAGTTGATGTTTGAATGCTGAAACCGATCTTGAGTTGACAATTTCTTCACTTAATCGGTTCCACTTACCTACGATTCGGTGTCCAAATTGTACAGTTTTAGAGCGTATAACTCGGCGATGGGCTAATGTAAAATTGTGTCCACGCAGAGCCCGACTTTTCCGAACAGACATCAATTCTCTTAAGACGTGATTTCCCTTGTGTAAAGCTTTCCATGTTGAATACATATCTCGCCGAAACCGAAGGTCGCTTATAGAAACTATACCAAGTTTTTTTTAGTCTTTCAAGTTTTTTAGCCTTATTATTATATAAAGTTTTGAGCACGGCTATCCGCGAAAATCTCGGAATAAACTGAATGTTTCTTTATATTGGAATCAGTTGAAGTTGCTAATGCACGTTCTGATGACGTCTTGAGATCGCCTTCTTAGTATGGTTTTTATGCTAAACACTTTAAAAAGGCTCCACATGGCATAACTTGGTAAAAGTGTGGGAAGATGATATCTTAAAACATGCCGCGAAACCTTCTCTCAAGTCTATTAAACGCCTCTAATCTACCTACCCTTTATACGATTAAACTTTTCTTGTTTTGAGCTTATATATAATTTGATTAATTTAAATTAGACAATGTCTAATAAGTTAGCATAATGGATATTAACGAAAATAGTAGTTAATCGTTAATATACAATATATTGATTTTATTAAATGTAAAACATTCAATGAAAATCATCGTCCAACCTATAACACCAATGAACGCTTCCGTAAAGCGTCATTTTTAAATTCTCATCAGCAATTCGATTGCCGTCAGTGCCAATATCGAGTTGCCTTCATTAGACAATTGCTAAAATGTAACGATGGATTTTGTACGTCAGTACAAAATCCATCAGTAGTACATTTCAGAGCCTTTATCATAGTCCATAGCTGAACAGCCTTTTTCAGAGTCCATCAGCAATGGATTATTCGCTTCACAATTTAATAATGAAGCAATTTATCTACCAGATACAAATTTGGCTCTTTAAATAAGAGCCAACTCAACGATCTGGATTTTCACAATATTCGTCCGTTACTCGCACATATTGGAACGGTATTCTTTCTAACCGTTCTTAAAAATACAACATTAGACGCTACACAAATTTGACGTAAGGTTCAATCACATTTGCTGTCGTATTTGCAGATGGACCTTTGTACGCACAAAAACCCGACGTTGTAAAAAGTACATTCCAAGTGTAATCCAACAAGAGACTCGAGGATATGTCATTATATGTCATTTTTTACGTAGATGAAACACGAAAGAATTTAAATAACTTAAATCTGAAGAGAATAATTTTAAATATTTTTTTGTGATTAAATATTGAAATGATATTTAACATATCAATTGCTCAACAAACGTGATTTGTTTAAGCATACAGTTAACATTGACAAATTGGCTGATTAGAAGCCTTCTGCTGTATCAAGAATAGGAACCATACATGTGAGGATAATATTCGTGTTATTGGCAAGTCCTCAATTATTCGTCAGGGGCAATTAAATTAACAGCGTCAGGCTGCTTACCCGTCAGACCACTTACCTTAGGTAAATTAATCGTTTATTAAATTGAAAACTAAAATGTATAATTATATTTATGAAACGTAATCATTAAGGACGCATAGAAATCATATATTCGTAGTAAAGTGTTTCAGACTGGACTCTTTGGAACGGGGTATCGTTATATACCTTTGTATAAAAATATGTGGTATACTTGTGAAAATTAGCTTGGCTCAGCAGCGTGGAAACGCCATGAGCGTTAAGGCCACGGCGCAAAACGGAGAATTCTGAAAACGTAGATGAGCTGGAAAAAAAGATTTATTTTAACGTGGCAAACGCGTGCCAGCGCACGCTTCCATGACCACAGTTGTTTGGAGTAATTATAGACGTAAAGTAAGAGGGTATGATGGGAACGCAGCGATAGCGAGGTGGGACGAGCGTCGTCTAATAAAGGAAGGTTAATGAACGATGGGGAGCCGACAGTGATGAGACGAAAAGTTACGAGAAGAAGGCGGAGTTTGATGCGGATGTGGATGGTAGGCCAGGAGAGTTGGGCAAGATATGTAGATGTGTGGTCGAAGCGACGAAGACTAAAGAGCACTCTAACGGCGGAGTTAATGATGCGTTGTAGAGGTAGGATGATGGATTTTGGAGAATTGGCAAAAAGGCTAAGGCAGTAATCGATTTTAGGGAAAAGAAGCGATGAAAGAAGAGACATACAAGAACGGAAGTCGATAAGGGGGCGGATACGGCGGATGTCACGGAGAATTAAGTTAGATGAGTGGACCTTGTCACGGACGAAGGGTTTAAGGGAAAGGTGATCATCGAAATGGAAGCTTAAGAAAGTGAGATTGTGTACTATGGGGATGATAAATGCGGCAAAATATACAGTGGAAGGAGAGATATTTGGTTTACGGGATAGGATCCACATTACTTTAGACTTGTCTGGGTTTAGAACGAGATGGAGATTGGAGAGACGTTCGTAGATAGAATAAAGACAGTTGGAGGCAAAAATGCCGATATCGTGTATGCGATGTGCGGGTGCATGAGCGTAGATGAGAATGTCATCGACGTATTGAATGACGTTAAATTAGAAAGGTTTCATAAACTTAGAGAGATTGCCGAGCAGAAGAGAGAAAAGCAAAGGACCTAGTACTGAACCTTGTGGTACCCCGCAGAAAATAGGGATGGGAGGAGTGGATGATGAATTAGAACAGATGCGAAAGGAACGGTTAGATAGATATGAGGCAAACCATTCTACGGAGGATGAAGAAAAACCGTAATCATAACGAAGACGAGAAAGGAGGACGGAGTGGTCGACAATGACGAAGTCGGAGAAAAGGTCGATGGAGATGAGAAAACTATATAGAGCCTTGTCTCGAGAAATAAGTAAGTAGTTGTAAACTTTCATGCAGGCGATTGCCGTCGAGTGATTAGAGCGAAAAGCGGATCGGAAAGGAGGGTTCAGATTGGATGAGGAGAGATAAGCGTTGATCTGTATTAAGATGAGGCGTTCTAAGAGTTTAGAAAGAGTAGGGAAGCAGTGAAATGGGATGACGATAGCAAGAAGAAAGTGAGTGTTCGAGCGATTGTTTTTTAAGCAGGGGGTCGAACGATTGCAGGATTCCAGTGTAAAGGGAAGATACGACTGCGGATGGACGAGTTAAACAAGGTTGAGAGAAAATGGGATATCGATAAGCATATGGATTTAAGTATGTGGGTAGGCAGGGGATCGGCAGGTGAGGCTTTGCTAAGCAAAGACATGAGAACAGATGAGACTTCGGTGCGTTATACAGGGAGAAGATGAAAGAGTTCCGGAAGGATGAGGCTAGCCGGGGCAGAGTGGGATAGGATGGAGACCGGGGTGTGAGAGAGCAATGTGGATACTTTGGTCTGGAGAAATGACGAGTAATAATGTGGATTGATGTTGCACGGCGAAGAGGAGCGAGCAAGGATTGAGTTAAAAGTATGCCATAGAGTCTTAGAGTTGAATGAAGTGATGATTTTATGCTGCCAGAAGGAGTTGCATTTGGTACGTAGTAGGATGAGATGAGACCGGCGATGAGCAAGATAGGTATCACGGAAAGACAGGGTGATCGAGCGGAAATCACGTTTGAGATATCGGTGATAGACTAGAGAAGCATGACGGAGTCGACTCTTTGAGAGTAGGCATTAAATGTCAAACCATTTGGCACGATTAAAGCGACGGTGTGAGTGAGGCTTGAAGGACAAGATAAGATTGAGAGTGGATGTGAGTTCACAGTCGAAAAGAAAGGCGAGATCGTGAGGAGAGCAATATGTTATTGTGGGATAGGATAGAGACGATTTGAGTAAGGCAGAGCGGAGAAGGGAGATGTCAAGATTTCTATAAGGGAGACGTAGGATCGTAGGTGTATGAGGAGGGGTGTGGTTGTGAGTGAGATCAAGGGTAACGAGAAAGTGATCGGATAGACAAGGATCGGAGATGAACAGTGAGGTTTAGGCAGCAGAATAATCGGGAACAGTGATTATGTCGAGTGCTCGCCAAGGATATGTGTAAGGGCAGTGGAGATGGGTTTGTAGTTATAGTTGATAGAATGTTGATGAACTGGTTGGACTCGATGGAAGAGGGGCGGTTGAGTCGGATGTTGAAGTCGCCAAGAACGATTAAAGGGATGGAGGATAAAGAGCAGTGGAACAGAAGGTCAGCGAGTTCGGTAAAAAATAAGGATGCAGTAGCAGATAAACCATGGGCAAAGGTCACGCGGATACTCAGAATTAGGCCGACGCCAGATACTGAACCGACTAGGATCGCAGTCTATCATTCTTAAAAACAGTAAGCCGTAATGATGTATAAAGTTCACCGCAAGCCGTGCCAGTTGTGATCTACATTAAGATGATTTTTTGCCAATGAATCGCATTCGGATCGATAGATTGACCTGGTGTACATGCAGCAACAACTCTTCGACGTTAGATTTGCTAAATGTCATTTCAAGATATTGCGTGTTCAAAAAATATATAGCTCGTGCAAATTCTAGATGATGCTGATTGTGATTTTCGTGGATTAATAAAGTTTATCAGTCTGCTCATAAGCAAATAAACTGACATTAAAAGGCTGCCGAATTTTTAGCCAGTTCTTATGAATTCTAGTGAGTGGGTCAGCTTTTTACGGTAAGACGGAACTAATTCAGCCTTCGGCGAATTAGCACTTCGGATACCCTTTATTCTCGTTATTACTGATGATAAATCAGTAGCCAACATTATTGCCGACAGTTCCCATTGTATCGCCATACGAAGTCCCTTAAGTACAGCATCCAATTCTGCTGCATTGAAATGTTTACAATCGTCAACACGGAGGGACCAGCTAGCGTCTTCTAGTACCATCAACTACGACACCAATAGTAATACTAATCGCATCCACGAGCACTGTGCCTCATCTTGAATTATTGACTGTCCATGTTCCCATGTATTAATTAATTTTATATAATATTTAATATTAAAAAAAGAGAAAGGCACGATTACAAGCCTACTAAGAAAATGATCAAGCTGATAAATTTATTATTATTTTATTTTGAATTTTCAAAATATAAATTTGATTTCAAAATGGTTTCAAATTATATATTTAGAATTTAAATACAATTATTTAAATATATGTTCAATAATTCAAAGTAGGAAAGTTTTATAATGTGGCAAATGCACACAGACTTTGTGCTTACAAGCCGACAAAAGCGAAACATTGAAAAAAAATTTCTCGTTTAGTAGCGTTGATTGTAGTTGCTTTTTGAATAATTGGAATGAGGATGAAAATCGCAGATGATCAGGTAGGGAATTCCAAAGGAGAGGATCAGCGATATGTAGGGATCGACGGTTGAAGTTGGTTGAGTAAAGAGGTACGTGTAGCAGAAGAGAATCACAGGAACGTAGGTGAGTAGAAAGATAGCGAGATTCACTTAGAGTTGGCAGATAAAGATAAGAAGGAGAATTACACAGGAGAAGGCGATAAGGTAGACAAAGCAGACGAAAACGAACGCGATGTTCAATGATACTTTGAAGAGGTTTAAGGGATGACTTTGATGAGAAGACGATGAGGCTAAGACAGTAATCAATACGTGGGAAAAGAAGGGAGGAGATAAGAGATATACATAAACTAAAATCTAGAGAATTTCTGACTAGACGAATATCACGGAGAAGAATATTTGAAGACCTAGTTTTATCTCAAATAAATGAATCGAGATGCAGGTTATTGTCGAAGTAAATACCTAGAAATACTTGTTTATCTACAGCGGGAATAATTGTGGTCTGAAGATACAGAGAAGGTGGAAATACATAAACAGTGGAGGGTAAAGCTGCGATAAAGAAAGATACTTGTTTATCTGATCTAAGAAAAAGTGTTTAAGAATTTTAGATAAGGTTGGTAGAATTGATATTAGGAGATAAAATGAATGAAGAGATGGTCAAGAGAGGGCTTTTTAAGTAGGGGACGAACAATGACCGTTTTCCAAAGAACAGGAAATATTATATTCACGATTGACGAGTTAAGGAGGCTGGCAAGGAAAGGTGTGAAGTCTATTGACAACAATTTGAGAATTCGAGTAGGGATGAGATCGGCAGGGGAGGACTTACAAGTTAACGAAATAAAAAGGCAAGATACCTCTTCTTCAGATAACGCAAGTAGGTAAAAGAGCTCAGGGATACGAACAGACGAGATACAAGAAGTTTTTGGAAAGAGATCGACTCGATTAGAGAAATATTTTTTGAAATTAGGTAATCGGAGAATTGAAAAGGATGAGGAGTGGATGTGACAGAAGAATGAGAAAGTGGAGAATTGAGAGTTTTTCATTTAGTTCTAGAGTCATTAGCCGAAGCCAGTTTGTTTCGCCATACACTATGTGCCTTAGAACGCATATATTGCCTATGCGAACGACGAAGGGCAAAGAATTGGTTACGATAAGCGGATGAGTCAACTTCTGAAGATAGTCTGAGATAACGATGATAAGTTCTGAAAGAACGTCGCAGGAGGCGTTTTGAAGTCACACACTCAGTCGAACCATATTGACGATAGTGACGATACTAAAGTTTTGATGGGGAAGAATTTCATTGAGTATAGAGCAAAATACATTGTTAAAGAGGGTACATAAATAATTGGGGGATTGATAGATAGAAGAAGGATACATAATTAGGGAAGAAGAAAAAGTCGAGGAATTTCCAAGAACGACAAGATATAATGTTTGCAAGAACATTGATTTTTAAGAAAAGGAGAGAACATGTAACAAGGAAGTGGTCAGATAGAGCTGGATCAGATATGCACAATGAAGAAGACAAGGCAAGACGCCAATGTAGGGCAACAACATCGAGGGTACCGCTAAGAATATGGGTAACACAAGAATATTGAGGAGACATGATTTGAAAATCATGATCGCTAACTGTAGAAATGGTCTTTAGGGTATTGGAATCACATGGGCGGTATAAGCGAACATTTATATCACCTAGTACAACACAAGGTAAACCGGAGAGGAAGATGAAAGAAAGTAAGTTTGACAGTTCACAGAAAAAAGTCAGACGGATGACATGATCCAGGTAGATATAATAAGTAGATATTGAGAAACAACAAGCCGACTTTTACGCCGAACCCAAATAGTTTGAAAGTAAGAAGAACAAATGGCGACGATAATGATTGCAACGGAGACAAATGGTGAGAGAACGCTATAAGACCACCGTGGTTAATTGATCAATTTGAACTTATAGGTCGTTGACGAGCCTTATCGACTACAGAGAAATTTAAAGAGAGGAGGCTTTTAAGAGAGTAATCAGTCTGTTCAACGTGACAAGATTCGGTTAAACATAAAACCTTCTGACATATGTTATGAACACTAACTTATTATTCTGTTTTGTAGATTGTTTAATAAAGCTCCCGTAAGTACAATTTATTAAACAATTGTTAATGGACAAGATTTTCAAACCGGAAGCTCTGGCAACTAAATCCAACGATGTAGACGCTCCGTTGCTCTAGGCGAACTGGAAACGTCGCTTTTCGAAATATTCGCATCGGTGAGAGAGCTTCAAGCAATCGATCGATTGGATGTGTTGGTTTACCATGTCAGTCCGATTGTCTATATATATATATATATATATATATATATATATATATATATATATATATATATATATATATATATATATATATATATATAAGAGTTTCGTTTGAATCGGTATTGCTCGAGATTGCGAATAGCAATTCTTTCCGTATATTTAAGTAAGTGTTCGAATCGAGCATATTCTTCAGTCTGCAAACTCTCGTCACTCCTAGACGGTCATGTGATAGCCGGCAGCCATCGTCAGTAAGATGAACTATCACACGCCGTTTCGGCTGCCTCTGTGACATTGTGAAAATGCATTTCCGACATCTAGCTTAAATTGTTGGTGGCGTTAGCTCTTAAATCCAATAATTTGCAATGCAGACCATCATAAACAACCAGAGGATCAAACTTTCGGATGCTTGACTGTAAGAAACCGAGATTGAGTGGATCAATTCTTTCTATATAATCATAAGTTTCGTTTGAATCGGTATTGCTCGAGATTGCGAATAGCAATTCTTTCCGTATATTTAAGTAAGTGTTCGAATCGAGCATATTCTTCAGTCTGCAAACTCTCGTCACTCCTAGACGGTCATGTGATAGCCGGCAGCCATCGTCAGTAAGATGAACTATCACACGCCGAAACGGCGTGTGATAGTTCATCTTACTGACGATGGCTGCATTGTCCGAGATGCAGAGAAGCATCTCGGACAATGCAGTTTCTGGATATCATGATGGAAGGTTTCATATACTGTGTGAAATCTGGTAATCCTGGATTCGTAGCCTAGCAGTCAAGAGCGCAAGCCAAGTACGGAGAGCGACAGCTCGAATCTTGGATAAGTCAAATTTCAAAAGGCGAAGAGTTGGTAGTCAGCTTTCTGACGAGCCCGGGGCTACCAACATGTGGCAAAAAGCGGGCAAACGAAAACGGCTGTGGCAATGGTGCCGTCAGTAGTCAGGGGGTATGAAATTGGATATCATGAAGGAAGGATTCTCTAGTTGGGTTTCCATGCGAAAGTCACCTTGTGTGACCTAGCAACTATTCTATATGTATGAATCACTATATTTTCCTCATGACGAGGCATAAACACCAGGCAGCATTCTATATATCCTCATCAGATCAAGAAATAGAACCGAATTATTCTCGCAATATTCAAAGTCGCTACGTATGCCCAGTCATCCTATGTGTGACGACACACTTCAACAACGGTATACGTGTTTCGCTCTAACGGAACTCATCAGTACCGTGACTTTAATAATCATCCATAGGCACCATAACACACGGTTTAACAATGTCTAAAGCTCGAAAACAGAACTACTCTTAATCTGAATCATCAGAAATAATTTAGCATAAGCTCTGTTTATGGCAGTGCGTATTGCTGTTTAACCATGCATCAGACACTAAATTCCTTTTAATGGAAATGCTGTTTTACAGGGAAACTTTAAAGTGTACAAATATATAAAATATAATTTGTTGTTACACCTGCCCCGAAACACACAATTGTGTACTCGTAAATAAATCACTTTGTTTTCCTCATGAAGAGGCATAAACACCAGGCAGAATTCTATATATCTTCATCAGATCAAGAAATAGAACCGAATTATTGTCGCAATATTCAAAGTCGCTACGTATGCCAAGTCATTCTATGTGTGACGACAAACTTCAACAACGGTATACGCGTTTCGCTCTAACGGAAATCATCAGTACCGTGACTTTAATAATCATCCATAGACACCATAACACACGGTTTAACAATGTCTAAAGCTCGAAAAACAGAACTACTCTTAATCTGAATCATCAGAGGAAATTTAGCATACGCTCTATGCATGGCAGTGCGTATTGCGGTTTAACCATGCATCAGGCACTAAATTCCTTTTAATAAAAATGCTGTTTTACAGAGACACTTTAAAGTGTACAAATATATAAAATATAATTTGTTGTTACACCTGCCCTGAAACACACAATGGTCTACTCGTAAATAAATCACTATGTTTTCCTCACGATGAGGCATAAACATCAGGCAGCATTCTATATATCCTCATCGGATCAAGAATTATAACCGAATTATTCTCGCAATATTCAAAGTCGCTACGTATGCCCAGTCATCCTATGTGTGACGACAAACTTTAACAACGGTATACGCGTTTCGCTCTAACGGAGCTCATCAGTACCGTGACTTTAATAATCATCCATAAGCACCATAACACACGGTTTAACAATGTCTAAAGCTCGAAACACAGAACTACCCTTAATCTGAATCATCAGCATAAGCTCTGTGCATGGCAGTGCGTATTGCGGTTTAACCATGCATCATGCACTAAATTCCTTTTAATAAAAATGGTGTTTAACAGAGACACTTTAAAGTGTACAAATATATAAAATATAATTTGTTGTTACACCTGCCCTGGGACACACAATGGTGTACTCGTAAATAAATCACTATGCTTTCCTCATGAAGAGGCATAAACACCAGGCAGCATTCTATATATCCTCATCAGATCAAGGAATTGAACCGAATAATTCTCGCAATATTCAAAGTCGCTACGTATGCCCGGTCATCCTATGTGTTACGACAAACTTCAACAACGGTATACGCGTTTGTGTAGAAGCATGAAATTCTCTATCTATAGAGAAAAGCAGATAGGTGTAATAGTCAGTCCTGGTTGAATCAAACTTTATGTATATATAATTAAAGTAAACCTAGTTTACTTTAATTATATATATTAAACGTATTCATATGATGGATCCCAGTTATCAGTTACATTCAGAACCTACATTATATATATAGTTTAGATTATTTATTCAAATCAGCTCCGGGATACTTTGACGGATACTTGTATATATTAATACTCGGATTTTAAGTCGAACCGGAAACACAAAGATATCGTTTTATTCAAGCTTTCGATTAACTAGTGGCCTTCTTCAGGAAAATAATATTGTATGTTTATACGAAACCAAAATTTTTTTGGTTACCTAAAAAATTTTTTGGTTTCTTATAAACATACAATATTATTTTCCTGAAGAAGGCCACTAGTTGGTCGAAAGCTTGAATAAAACGATATCTTTGTGTTTCCGGTTTGACTTAAAATCCGAGTATTAATATATATATATATATATATATATATATATATATATATATATATATATATATATATATATATATATATATATATATTATAAGCTAGATGTCGGATACAATTTAAGTATCCGACATCTAGCTTAAATATCTAGCTTTAAGTATCCGACATCTAGTTTAATACAATTTATCTAGCTTAAGATAATACATCTAGCTTTAAGTATCTAGCTTTAAGTATCCGACATCTAGTTTAATACAATTTAAGCTAGATGTCGGAAATGCATTTTTACAATGTCACAGAGGCAGCCGAAACGGCGTGTGATAGTTCATCTTACTGACGATGGCTACCGGCTATCACATGACCGTCTAGGAGTGACGAAAGTTTGCAGACTGAAGAATATGCTCGATTTGAACTCTTACTTAAATATACGGAAAGAATTGCTATTCGCAATCTCGAGCAATACCGATTCAAACGAAACTTTTATGATTACATAGAAAGAATTGATCCACTCAATCTCGGTTTCTTACAGTCAAGCATCCAAAAGTTTGATCCTCTTGTTGTTTATGATGGTCTGCATTGCAAATTGTTGGATTTAAGAGCTAACGCTGCAGACTGAAGAATATGCTCGATTTGAACTCTTACTTAAATATACGGAAAGAATTGCTATTCGCAATCTCGAGCAATACCGATTCAAACGAAACTTTTATGATTACATAGAAAGAATTGATCCACTCAATCTCGGTTTCTTACAGTCAAGCATTCAAAAGTTTGATCCTCTGGTTGTTTATGATGGTCTGCATTGCAAATTGTTGGATTTAAGAGCTAACGCCACCAACAATTTAAGCTAGATGTCGGAAATGCATTTTCACAATGTCACAGAGGCAGCCGAAACGGCGTGTGATAGTTCATCTTACTGACGATGGCTGCCGGCTATCACATGACCGTCTAGGAGTGACGAAAGTTTGCAGACTGAAGAATATGCTCGATTTGAACTCTTACTTAAATATACGGAAAGAATTGCTATTCGCAATCTCGAGCAATACCGATTCAAACGAAACTTTTATGATTACATAGAAAGAATTGATCCACTCAATCTCGGTTTCTTACAGTCAAGCATCCAAAAGTTTGATCCTCTGGTTGTTTATGATGGTCTGCATTGCAAATTGTTGGATTTAAGAGCTAACGCCACCAACAATTTAAGCTAGATGTCGGAAATGCATTTTCACAATGTCACAGAGGCAGCCGAAACGGCGTGTGATAGTTCATCTTACTGACGATGGCTGCCGGCTATCACATGACCGTCTAGGAGTGACGAAAGTTTGCAGACTGAAGAATATGCTCGATTTGAACTCTTACTTAAATATACGGAAAGAATTGCTATTCGCAATCTCGAGCAATACCGATTCAAACGAAACTTTTATGATTACATAGAAAGAATTGATCCACTCAATCTCGGTTTCTTACAGTCAAGCATCCAAAAGTTTGATCCTCTGGTTGTTTATGATGGTCTGCATTGCAAATTGTTGGATTTAAGAGCTAACGCCACCAACAATTTAAGCTAGATGTCGGAAATGCATTTTCACAATGTCACAGAGGCAGCCGAAACGGCGTGTGATAGTTCATCTTACTGACGATGGCTGCCGGCTATCACATGACCGTCTAGGAGTGACGAAAGTTTGCAGACTGAAGAATATGCTCGATTTGAACTCTTACTTAAATATACGGAAAGAATTGCTATTCGCAATCTCGAGCAATACCGATTCAAACGAAACTTTTATGATTACATAGAAAGAATTGATCCACTCAATCTCGGTTTCTTACAGTCAAGCATCCAAAAGTTTGATCCTCTGGTTGTTTATGATGGTCTGCATTGCAAATTGTTGGATTTAAGAGCTAACGCCACCAACAATTTAAGCTAGATGTCGGAAATGCATTTTCACAATGTCACAGAGGCAGCCGAAACGGCGTGTGATAGTTCATCTTACTGACGATGGCTGCCGGCTATCACATGACCGTCTAGGAGTGACGAAAGTTTGCAGACTGAAGAATATGCTCGATTTGAACTCTTACTTAAATATACGGAAAGAATTGCTATTCGCAATCTCGAGCAATACCGATTCAAACGAAACTTTTATGATTACATAGAAAGAATTGATCCACTCAATCTCGGTTTCTTACAGTCAAGCATCCAAAAGTTTGATCCTCTGGTTGTTTATGATGGTCTGCATTGCAAATTGTTGGATTTAAGAGCTAACGCCACCAACAATTTAAGCTAGATGTCGGAAATGCATTTTCACAATGTCACAGAGGCAGCCGAAACGGCGTGTGATAGTTCATCTTACTGACGATGGCTGCCGGCTATCACATGACCGTCTAGGAGTGAGGAAAGTTTGCAGACTGAAGAATATGCTCGATTTGAACTCTTACTTAAATATACGGAAAGAATTGCTATTCGCAATCTCGAGCAATACCGATTCAAACGAAACTTTTATGATTACATAGAAAGAATTGATCCACTCAATCTCGGTTTCTTACAGTCAAGCATCCAAAAGTTTGATCCTCTGGTTGTTTATGATGGTCTGCATTGCAAATTGTTGGATTTAAGAGCTAACGCCACCAACAATTTAAGCTAGATGTCGGAAATGCATTTTCACAATGTCACAGAGGCAGCCGAAACGGCGTGTGATAGTTCATCTTACTGACGATGGCTGCCGGCTATCACATGACCGTCTAGGAGTGACGAAAGTTTGCAGACTGAAGAATATGCTCGATTTGAACTCTTACTTAAATATACGGAAAGAATTGCTATTCGCAATCTCGAGCAATACCGATTCAAACGAAACTTTTATGATTACATAGAAAGAATTGATCCACTCAATCTCGGTTTCTTACAGTCAAGCATCCAAAAGTTTGATCCTCTGGTTGTTTATGATGGTCTGCATTGCAAATTGTTGGATTTAAGAGCTAACGCCACCAACAATTTAAGCTAGATGTCGGAAATGCATTTTCACAATGTCACAGAGGCAGCCGAAACGGCGTGTGATAGTTCATCTTACTGACGATGGCTGCCGGCTATCACATGACCGTCTAGGAGTGACGAAAGTTTGCAGACTGAAGAATATGCTCGATTTGAACTCTTACTTAAATATACGGAAAGAATTGCTATTCGCAATCTCGAGCAATACCGATTCAAACGAAACTTTTATGATTACATAGAAAGAATTGATCCACTCAATCTCGGTTTCTTACAGTCAAGCATCCAAAAGTTTGATCCTCTGGTTGTTTATGATGGTCTGCATTGCAAATTGTTGGATTTAAGAGCTAACGCCACCAACAATTTAAGCTAGATGTCGGAAATGCATTTTCACAATGTCACAGAGGCAGCCGAAACGGCGTGTGATAGTTCATCTTACTGACGATGGCTGCCGGCTATCACATGACCGTCTAGGAGTGACGAAAGTTTGCAGACTGAAGAATATGCTCGATTTGAACTCTTACTTAAATATACGGAAAGAATTGCTATTCGCAATCTCGAGCAATACCGATTCAAACGAAACTTTTATGATTACATAGAAAGAATTGATCCACTCAATCTCGGTTTCTTACAGTCAAGCATCCAAAAGTTTGATCCTCTGGTTGTTTATGATGGTCTGCATTGCAAATTGTTGGATTTAAGAGCTAACGCCACCAACAATTTAAGCTAGATGTCGGAAATGCATTTTCACAATGTCACAGAGGCAGCCGAAACGGCGTGTGATAGTTCATCTTACTGACGATGGCTGCCGGCTATCACATGACCGTCTAGGAGTGACGAAAGTTTGCAGACTGAAGAATATGCTCGATTTGAACTCTTACTTAAATATACGGAAAGAATTGCTATTCGCAATCTCGAGCAATACCGATTCAAACGAAACTTTTATGATTACATAGAAAGAATTGATCCACTCAATCTCGGTTTCTTACAGTCAAGCATCCAAAAGTTTGATCCTCTGGTTGTTTATGATGGTCTGCATTGCAAATTGTTGGATTTAAGAGCTAACGCCACCAACAATTTAAGCTAGATGTCGGAAATGCATTTTCACAATGTCACAGAGGCAGCCGAAACGGCGTGTGATAGTTCATCTTACTGACGATGGCTGCCGGCTATCACATGACCGTCTAGGAGTGACGAAAGTTTGCAGACTGAAGAATATGCTCGATTTGAACTCTTACTTAAATATACGGAAAGAATTGCTATTCGCAATCTCGAGCAATACCGATTCAAACGAAACTTTTATGATTACATAGAAAGAATTGATCCACTCAATCTCGGTTTCTTACAGTCAAGCATCCAAAAGTTTGATCCTCTGGTTGTTTATGATGGTCTGCATTGCAAATTGTTGGATTTAAGAGCTAACGCCACCAACAATTTAAGCTAGATGTCGGAAATGCATTTTCACAATGTCACAGAGGCAGCCGAAACGGCGTGTGATAGTTCATCTTACTGACGATGGCTGCCGGCTATCACATGACCGTCTAGGAGTGACGAAAGTTTGCAGACTGAAGAATATGCTCGATTTGAACTCTTACTTAAATATACGGAAAGAATTGCTATTCGCAATCTCGAGCAATACCGATTCAAACGAAACTTTTATGATTACATAGAAAGAATTGATCCACTCAATCTCGGTTTCTTACAGTCAAGCATCCAAAAGTTTGATCCTCTGGTTGTTTATGATGGTCTGCATTGCAAATTGTTGGATTTAAGAGCTAACGCCACCAACAATTTAAGCTAGATGTCGGAAATGCATTTTCACAATGTCACAGAGGCAGCCGAAACGGCGTGTGATAGTTCATCTTACTGACGATGGCTGCCGGCTATCACATGACCGTCTAGGAGTGACGAAAGTTTGCAGACTGAAGAATATGCTCGATTTGAACTCTTACTTAAATATACGGAAAGAATTGCTATTCGCAATCTCGAGCAATACCGATTCAAACGAAACTTTTATGATTACATAGAAAGAATTGATCCACTCAATCTCGGTTTCTTACAGTCAAGCATCCAAAAGTTTGATCCTCTGGTTGTTTATGATGGTCTGCATTGCAAATTGTTGGATTTAAGAGCTAACGCCACCAACAATTTAAGCTAGATGTCGGAAATGCATTTTCACAATGTCACAGAGGCAGCCGAAACGGCGTGTGATAGTTCATCTTACTGACGATGGCTGCCGGCTATCACATGACCGTCTAGGAGTGACGAAAGTTTGCAGACTGAAGAATATGCTCGATTTGAACTCTTACTTAAATATACGGAAAGAATTGCTATTCGCAATCTCGAGCAATACCGATTCAAACGAAACTTTTATGATTACATAGAAAGAATTGATCCACTCAATCTCGGTTTCTTACAGTCAAGCATCCAAAAGTTTGATCCTCTGGTTGTTTATGATGGTCTGCATTGCAAATTGTTGGATTTAAGAGCTAACGCCACCAACAATTTAAGCTAGATGTCGGAAATGCATTTTCACAATGTCACAGAGGCAGCCGAAACGGCGTGTGATAGTTCATCTTACTGACGATGGCTGCCGGCTATCACATGACCGTCTAGGAGTGACGAAAGTTTGCAGACTGAAGAATATGCTCGATTTGAACTCTTACTTAAATATACGGAAAGAATTGCTATTCGCAATCTCGAGCAATACCGATTCAAACGAAACTTTTATGATTACATAGAAAGAATTGATCCACTCAATCTCGGTTTCTTACAGTCAAGCATCCAAAAGTTTGATCCTCTGGTTGTTTATGATGGTCTGCATTGCAAATTGTTGGATTTAAGAGCTAACGCCACCAACAATTTAAGCTAGATGTCGGAAATGCATTTTCACAATGTCACAGAGGCAGCCGAAACGGCGTGTGATAGTTCATCTTACTGACGATGGCTGCCGGCTATCACATGACCGTCTAGGAGTGACGAAAGTTTGCAGACTGAAGAATATGCTCGATTTGAACTCTTACTTAAATATACGGAAAGAATTGCTATTCGCAATCTCGAGCAATACCGATTCAAACGAAACTTTTATGATTACATAGAAAGAATTGATCCACTCAATCTCGGTTTCTTACAGTCAAGCATCCGAAAGTTTGATCCTCTGGTTGTTTATGATGGTCTGCATTGCAAATTGTTGGATTTAAGAGCTAACGCCACCAACAATTTAAGCTAGATGTCGGAAATGCATTTTCACAATGTCACAGAGGCAGCCGAAACGGCGTGTGATAGTTCATCTTACTGACGATGGCTGCCGGCTATCACATGACCGTCTAGGAGTGACGAAAGTTTGCAGACTGAAGAATATGCTCGATTTGAACTCTTACTTAAATATACGGAAAGAATTGCTATTCGCAATCTCGAGCAATACCGATTCAAACGAAACTTTTATGATTACATAGAAAGAATTGATCCACTCAATCTCGGTTTCTTACAGTCAAGCATCCAAAAGTTTGATCCTCTGGTTGTTTATGATGGTCTGCATTGCAAATTGTTGGATTTAAGAGCTAACGCCACCAACAATTTAAGCTAGATGTCGGAAATGCATTTTCACAATGTCACAGAGGCAGCCGAAACGGCGTGTGATAGTTCATCTTACTGACGATGGCTGCCGGCTATCACATGACCGTCTAGGAGTGACGAAAGTTTGCAGACTGAAGAATATGCTCGATTTGAACTCTTACTTAAATATACGGAAAGAATTGCTATTCGCAATCTCGAGCAATACCGATTCAAACGAAACTTTTATGATTATATATATATATATATATATATATATATATATATATATATATATATATATATATATATATATATATATATTTTATAGTTATTACAAAAGCAGTCGAAACGTACCCTTACCATTTCATCCGACTGACGATGACTGCTGGGTGGTTAGGATCGTCTCGGAGTTATACATTAGACTGATGGAGCTGATGATCGAAGTCCAGTTATTTAGCAGCAAATTGGGATTAAAAATCAATCGTAGCCAGCTTTGGCTCCTAGACCACAGTTTCAAGCGATTTTTCGCAATAACAATATATATAGGTAATAATCGTTAAGCCGGCTGTTACGGGATCGTCCATTTTGAGATCCTTTTTCTATATTTTGTTATTGACGGTTTTACTCAATAACAAAATATATATATAAACATATATATATTGAATAAGTTTTCGAATCGAGCAAATTCTTCAGCCTGCAAACTCTCGTCACTCCTAGACGGTCATGTGATAGCCGGCAGCCATCGTCAGTAGGATGAACTAGCGCACCCTATTTCGGCTGCCTCTGTGGCATTGAGAAAATGCATTTCCAGAATCTTGCTTAAATTGTTGGTTGCGTTAGCTCTTAAATCCTACAAATTTGCAAAGCAGACTATCATTAACAACCAGAGGATTAAACTTTCGGATGCTTGACTGTAAGAAACCGAGATTGAGTAGATGAATTTTTTCTTTGTAATCTCAAGATTTTCGTTTGAATCGGTATTGCTCGATGTTGCGAATCGCAATTTTTTTCGTATCTTATAATAAGTGTTCGAATCGGGCATATTCTTCCGCCTGCAAACTCTCGTCATTACTAGACGGTCATGTGATAGCCGGCAGCCATCGTCAGATGAACTATCGCACCCTGTTTCGCCACCAACAATCTAAGCTAGATGTTGGAAATGCATTTTCACAATGTCACAGAGGCAGCCGATACGGGGTGTGATAGTTCATCTTACTGACGATGGCTGCCGGCTATCACATGACCGTCTAGGAGTGACGAAAGTTTGCAGACTGAAGAATATGCTCGATTTGAACTCTTACTTAAATATACGGAAAGAATTGCTATTCGCAATCTCGAGCAATACCGATTCAAACGAAACTTTTATGATTACATAGAAAGAATTGATCCACTCAATCTCGGTTTCTTACAGTCAAGCATCCAAAAGTTTGATCCTCTGGTTGTTTATGATGGTCTGCATTGCAAATTGTTGGATTTAAGAGCTAACGCCACCAACAATTTAAGCTAGATGTCGGAAATGCATTTTCACAATGTCACAGAGGCAGCCGAAACGGCGTGTGATAGTTCATCTTACTGACGATGGCTGCCGGCTATCACATGACCGTCTAGGAGTGACGAGAGTTTGCAGGCTGAAGAATATGCTCGATTTGAACGTTTACTTCAAGATACGGAAAGAATTGCTATTCGCAATCTCGAGCAATACCGATTTAACCAAAACTCTTAAGATTACATAGAAAGAATTGATCTACTCAATCTGGGTTTCTTACAGTTAAGCATCCGAAAATTTGTTCCTCTGGTTGTTAATGATGGTCTGCATTGCAAATTGTAGAATTTAAAAGCTAACGCCACCAACAATTTAAGCTAGATGTCGGAAATGCATTTTCACAATGTCACAGGAGCTGCCGAAACGGGGTGTGATAGTTCATGTTGCTGACGATGGCTGCCGGCTATCACATGACCGTCTATGAGCGACGAGAGTTTGCAGGCTGAAGAATATGCTCGAATCGATCACTTGTTCATAGATACGGAAAGAATTTCTATTCGCAACCTCGAGCAATACCGATTCAAACGAAACTCTTAAGATTATATATATATATATATATATATATATATATATATATATATATATATATTAAGTTTGATTCAACCAGGACTGACTATTACACCTATCTGCTTTTCTCTATAGATAGAGAATTTCATGCTTCTACACAAACGCGTATACCGTTGTTGAAGTTTGTCGTCACACATAGGATGACTGGGCATACGTATCGACTTTGAATATTGCGAGACTAATTCGGTTATATTTCTTGATCTGATGAGGATATATAGAATGCTGCCTGGTGTTTATGCCTCATCATGAGAAAAACATAGTGATTTATTTACGAGTACACCATTGTGTGTACTATGTATATATAACGAATAGTTGCTAGGTCACACGAGGTGACTTTCACATTGAAAACCAGCTACAGAATCCTTGTTCATGATATCCAATGCCATACACCCAGACTACTAACGGCGCCATTACCACAACCGTTTTCGTTTCGCCCGCTTTTTGCCACATGTTGGTAGCCCCGGGCTCGTCAGAAGGCTGACTACCAACTCTTCGCCTTTTGAAATTTGACTTATCTGAGATTCGAGCTGTCGCTCTCCGTACTTGGTTTGCGCTCTTGGCTGCTAGGCTACGTATCCAGGATTACCAGATTTCACACAGTATATGAAAACTTCCATCATGATATCCAGAAACTGCATTGTCCGAGATGCTTCTCTTGCATGCTTATTATAGATTTTATCGTATGAGATCATGAAGATCGATTGGAATCGGGACTGGTGAATCTTTGATGGATTCCTATTTATTTAACAATAGTTGCTAGGTCACACGAGGTGACTTTCGCATTAAAAACCAGCTACAAAATCCTTCCTTCATGATATCCAATCCCATACACACTGATATGTAGATGTGTGGTCGAAGCGACGAAGACTACAGAGCACTCTAACGGCGGAGTTGATTATGCGTTGTAGTGGTAGGATGAGAAACTTTAGAGAAATAATAGTACTAAAAACTTCATTTTTTCGACACTAGGATATCTGGATTGCCAGTATATAATCAGACAGATTCATTTGCTCCTACGTCTCTGTCGCTTCGAACACACATTCACATATCTTGCCCAACTCTCCTGGTCCACCATCCACATCCGCATACAAGTTCGCCTTATTCTCTTAACTTTTCGTCTCATCGCTGTCGGGTCCCCATCGCTCATCAACATCTCTTTCTTAGACGACACTCGCCCAAACTCACTGTCGTTACGTTCTCCTAATTCCCTCTTACTCCACGTTCCCAATTATTCAACAACTACGGTCTCTGATCCTTCTTCGTCGCCGCTACCCTCGACTGGAATCAGCTCCCTCTCGACGTCCGTCGCACTTCCTCCTTTATAACGACTTGTTAATAGTATTGAGAGCAGATTCGAGATCAGTTGGACTAATAAGACTAAATTGATATGATGATTTTTCTCACTGGTCTGACAACCTTCCCAAACTTACTTTCTTGAACTTCATACTTCGTTCTCTACTTATCAACCTAGAGAGTTCATTTTAAAATAACTTAAATTTTGATATATTTTTCCGTAAAGCTAAATCCTTCTTGCGCTGGATTTCTCTTAAAGGAATCATTCAGACTGGTTCCGTGATGAAATTTTCACAAATCTACGCCCAATGCATTTGTTGTAGCAATGCATAATACAATCAGACAACTTGTCTATATCATCCGATTTCGAACTGAAAGAATTCGAAAAGAATTAATATTAAATTTCGAATTAATTATTATGTTTACGATGATTATATACAATAATAATGTTTCGAAATAACTTGTTTTTATCGAGTGAAATTGAGATCGGACTAAAATGGATCAATGGTCTGATTCACCTAATGGAGATAGTTGGATAATATTAAAGTAGACATCAGCGGTAGTAAATATTTATCAAGATATTTACGGCATCTACCCGGAAATATATAAATTTCAGATTTTATGATTTTATGGCTTCTTCTAAGATGATTTACCTACAATGAATTATTTGGCTGACCAGAATATATTCTTGTTGTAATTAGGAAAAGTATAAATACAGAAGAATATTTACACGAAGAAGATGAGGAGCTAAGAGAAGTCCATTGGGTACAACAAGAATATATTTTTTAAAATATTTAATCTTAAACAATAATTCCTATAGTGTGTGGTAATGTTAGTTGTAAATAATGAACATAAAATGCGTGGTCGGTGAAAAAACTTCAAGGTCGGTGATTTGATAATCACAGAGAAAATGATTTTGATAATAACGTAAATATACAAAGCAAAGGAAATTGATTCTTTTTATCACCTTTTATACCTTTAAACTTTTCATTCTTTTTATACTGTTTTAGCTTATAGGATGTTCTGAAGAACGATTAAAGCCCTTGATCGTTCTTTAGTTATGCTTTTCAAGCTCTGAACAATAATGGCATTAATATGTAAAAATATTCAATATTATTTCAATATTATTAATATTATATATTTTAAAAAATAATGTCATCTAACAGTCATAGGAATTATTATAATAAATTATACAATTATAATATTTATTATAT
Organism: Pomphorhynchus laevis; assembly: GCA_012934845.2. NCBI lineage: Eukaryota > Metazoa > Acanthocephala > Palaeacanthocephala > Echinorhynchida > Pomphorhynchidae > Pomphorhynchus > Pomphorhynchus laevis. The sequence goes on from WNNJ02000521.1 coordinate 51,055, forward strand.
TAAATATAATATCATTAATTAATATTATATAATATATATATTAATTCGCTCATAGGTACAATTAGATTAATTTTGAAAAATATGGTGTCAGTGTGTTTGTTCATCCATTAACCACGAGTAATTAATAAAAAAATAAATGTTTAATTCCAAAAAAATCAGATCCAACAGAGAATTTCTTATTACATAAGAAATTATGTAATAAGAAATTACATAATTTCTTATTACATAATAAGAAACTCATTCTACCATGGGTTTTGGTATTCCAAAACCCATGACTGTTAGATTGCAAATGTTGAAATTTTCTTTATCTAAAATATAGTCTGTATACTACACATCTTTCTTACTTTACTTCATTGAAATTACAAAAAACCTGGATTGCCTTGTCGGAAGGAATAAAATCATATATTGTAAAATTATTTAACTTTAAATTTTTAGATTCTTAGTTATTAATAATTTTTTAAATAATAAATAATATTAAAATAGTACAGGTTACAAACACAATGTTTTCAAATTAATCGTCATTTTCAACCGAATCGGCTGTCTGGGTTTTATCGTCCTCTGCACTATCATCAGTTGTTGTATCCTCATTGCACTCGTCGTCTTCTACCGAAGTTTCATCAACGGATTCTTCTTCGTTTGCTTTCTCCTTTTCATCCGCTTCCACATCCACATTCTCGTCCATGTCATTGTGATTGTTCTTGTACGTTATTACATCTTAGACAAATCTTCTCAGTCTCTTTCCTCTGTCCATTCAGCTGTCGTTTCTCCTGACAACGCATCGATTCCATTCCCAGTCGATTTCATCAAGAAGAGATCTTCCGCTACATCCATGACGTCTTCATCTAATCGGTCCTAGTCATCATCGTTTAACATTCCTTGTTCGCCTGTATCGTGAACTTCACCTTCTGTCTAGGCAGCGGACGCGGCAATGATCGCCTCCAGCATACACGCCGAATTGCCACTTGGAGCAGCAGCGCTTAGACGCTGTATGAGGAATACACCTGCGCGCTGGTCTGCAATGACCCTACCTAGCATCTTTCCCGAATCTTCGAAGAACTTGGCGGCCGAAGGACCAAATGCTCCAAGTGTATCGATAGCTAACGGCATAAATAGATATTAGTATGGTGAATACATTCGTACTTGTGCGTTTTCAATTCCTCTGCATCCGTTGATACATCCTGTGCCATCAATGGCACGAGTAATGTGACTCTTTGCCAGCGTGTTTGGACATGTTAAGTACCATACCAAGAGCTTTCTGCTCTTTAATGGTATTAGAGATTCACCATCGGGTCATTCGCCGTCAATTCGGCTAAGACCATTTGGCTCTAGTCGACAGAGAGCGTCGGCGGCTGTAAGTGTCATCTTGATTAGGTTATTAACCTCAGCATGGTGGGTGTAACGACTGCGTGCTCTAGGGCAATCCAATCCATGTCTTCCGAAACAGTCGATTCGTGATCCACAACTGCATACCTGGGTTTTACAGATCGGTAGGCTCAAACGCAAAGCAACAGCAATTGTCATGCTATTGTCGTTCAGTCGAGTTCCAAACGTTGTCAACGGTATTGCCTGCAGAAATGCTCCGGAAAATGGAGACAAAGCTGCTTTCAGTCGTGCTATGCTAACCTCATCCGTAGCACTCCGAACTAGGCTTTCGCGACATATATTTAGCAATGGTTGAGTCGACTGTCTCTGAGGTGTGTTTCCAGTGGAATAACAGTCCGCATATGCTTTGCCACTCCAGCAATCCCAGTACATAAGCCGCGTCGTCATCTGCTATAAAACCAGGCCGGACGTTTTCTAGTATTCAACCCGTTAGATTCTGAGATCCGATTACCGACGCCAAATAGACTGGCCCGGCGGTATTTTGTATTGATGGGATTCCCAGTCATCCCATTCTAATCGGTAATGTTGCCTGATTCCACGCGCTGTCGTTCAGCGGGATATTAAGAGTGTTCTTCAGAGCTAACCGTAGCATTTCGTCGTATTTCTGGATTTCGTTGCTTTGGTAGCATGGCGAGAATCGTATACGTGGGTTACTTTTGGTAGAGCGAATGCATTCTGTAACAGAAACACCACATCGTGTCTAGCCATCAACTTAAGTCGTGTGATTGTTCGATCTAACTGTATTGTTGCTTGTTCCAAATGCATGCCAACCGATTTATTAGCGCCCACTGGATCTCCAAGCATTTCAGATACGTCCGGGCTGATTAGTTTTGCTCCAGGGAAAATATACTCGATCGCTTTGTACAGCGATAAATCCTTTGTGATAATCTCACAAAAGATTTACTAGGCCGAGAACATAACCTAAATCTGCTATGCGACTAATATCGGAGATCAGTTCGGTGCTGTCACTCCCAATCGTACAGTCGTCCATGTACCACGCAGAAATAAGGAAATCGTCGATTCGACCATCTCATGTATAGTAGCACAAAATAGCAAAGGCCCAAGCGGATCGCCTTGCTGTACTCTCTGATCTGAAGGCACCACAAACTTTCCGAAGTAAATATCGCTCGTTTTAGCGTACCATGTTTTTATCCATGGCAGATTTACAGGAAATCGTCTAGAAATTACCTCGAAAATCGGGTCCCGGCTTACACAGTTAAAAGCGTTCTAAAAATTTATCTTCAGAAGAGCGGATCCCGGTGTCAGATCATTGCGCAAAAAATTACGCCTTGCATGGACGATTGCTTCCGCTTCTCGTTTTACACCGACTCTAAATTGGTGAGGCATTAAGAATTCTAATGCCATATCAGATACTCGGCGATTTGCAACCTTGTCGATTATTCGGCGCAACGTATTCCCCATAGCAATAGGGCGAATACCCCGTCCGGCTTCATAAGGCTAAACGCTTTGCTCCGCAAAAGTCCGAGGATACTCAGAGTGGTACCTGTCCAGGCAGTGCTGAATTTACAAAATAGGTCAGCGCATCGATGAGTCGACTTCCGTTTATTCCTGCGAATGGTCTAGTTAAGTCGAGTAAGTGCAGTGCGCTCAACCCATCGATGCCCAAGGACGGAGCTCTTGGTAATGATCGCAAAGCTGACACTATAAGGAGTCGGGTAACCGAAGAGAAATCGACAACAACATCGTCTGACTGCGTTAAATGGGATGACGTTTCACTGTTTGGATGTTTCGCACGCATAATGTTAAATAGCTGTTTGTCTGGAGTAGCAATGTTATTGGCAGAGCTAATCAAGCGAATTGCCCCAGTCACGTCCCCATCGTTGATGTTTTCGGACACTCATCGACAGAGACGGTGTTCTTCTCGCTCAGCGGTGTTAGCCCCATCAGCTTCTTCGCGTTTCGGTATATGGAGAGCCACAGGTTTAGCTAGTAGAGATGCTCTGTTAAATGTATTGCACCGTTCACGGTATGTGGTCGCTTAACGCTTTTGTGACGTGTCCATCGGTTTGCTTGGGTGGAAGTTCAAGCGCGTATTTTGGAAAACATAGAAGCTCAGCCCATACCAATTGTTCCGACGGCGTCTTCACTACCGAGGTAAGCAATGACGCCAATTTTCCAGTTACAGCTCATCTGATCCCCCGTGGGATTCTTCGTACTGTACGTGTCTCCGCACTCATCCATCTATTTGAAACTGTTTTTACACATATATCATTTGTAGTTGTGTCTTTATCTTGTTGAAGATGGGAGATATCAACGCTGTTGTGGATATACCGATTCAAAGGTGTGGCAATAGCTACCGGTGGCATACCCGAACCGCGACATCCAGGGGCACGGCCATGTTTACGAAAAAGTCCACTTGCTCCTGCGACGAAACTACGATGGCAGACTGGACATCGTACATTTATAGTTGACAGTTCCTTGTTTTGTACGTTTTGATAATTCTGGTTTGGTGCTTTCATGAAGCTTTGGCTATTGATGTTGGGATGATGTACTGGCTGTTGTGTAAGAGTATCCGGTAAATTGTATATTAGTCTCACAATGTATATATTTTATATATTTGTATATATTTTGAACTGAAATCTGGAATGTATAAGAAAAGAATAAGAAAAGAATTTTTAATAATTAATAATAATTGAAAAGTTATTAATAATTGATATTTTCATAAAGTTATTGTTTAGTTCTTTTCAAATCAAAAAGCAAATTTTCTCAAAAATTTGCTTTTTGCTTTTTGCAGCTTGAGACAGATGAGGAAGAAAATTCAAAAGTACAATATGATAAAAATCCTATTTTTATGTCGAAAATGTATAATAATTATTAAACTATTATTTAATTAAATTAATAACCGCTATAACGTCATCATACTCATATATTTAATGTCAAATATTTTTTACATTTTGTCAACTATACATTTACAAAATATCGTTTCATTTATCAATTAACAAGTATTTATGTAATTAAAATAATTAATATTAAAATCATATTTTGTAAAATAATTTAACATTAAATTATTAGATTTTTAGTTATTAATAATTGATATTTTAATAAAGTTATTGTTTAGTCCTTTTCAAATCAAAAAGCAAATTTTCTCAAAAAGATGTTTAAATAAAACCGTATGACATTAATTTTGGAACTTTTCTGACAATAATTTGGAGCTTTACCAATGGGACATTAGAACTCAAGGAAAAAAATTATATGGTAAAAATAGTCAATTTATAACTCTAAAATAAAAATAACGCAGATTTTCAAAATGTAAAATTAGTGAATTTTAAAATAATTATAAGATTACAAAAGTAAATAGAGGAAATACATCATTGGGAATGTATTTTGGCCAGCTGCTAGGATCAGGAGGATTAAAGCCAAAATATCATAACGTAATAGTTTCGCCCGATGACAATTTCTCTTAATTCTATCACAGTGAGTATTGTATTAAATAAAGATGTTGAATTATCGGCTCATAAAAATGTTGAGTTATAGTTTACTCTACATTTAAAGTCGCGCTTATCTTTAACATTCTAATACGTGTAGGAGCATAACTCCAAAAATTGCTCCTATACATATTTTGTTTTTATGAAAAGAAAAACAAAATGTTGTAATTATGGTATTTAAAGCAATGAAACTATAAGTTGATTCATACGTCTTCTAGCGATTTAATGATTTTCCACTGCTCTCTTGTCAATAAAACTCCAAATACGGATTCCACGGAATCACTTATGTAAATCTACAAAATGTAAACTCAGTAATCGTCTCAATTAAGAAAGTACCGTATTAAACAGGGATTTCGAACATTTCGAAGGGCTACCAACGACAAATATGTGTTTATCTTCATCACAAACACTAAAATGAAATTGCATTTGAGCATACATCATATAGATTTCCGAAATTTATTTGTATAAATCAAATTATATCATGTGAGCTACAAAAGTTGTAAAGTACGCATATAACGGAACCAAGTATTTTATAAAATGGTGTTTTCTACTTAGAAATTCAGATAAAAGTATTTTCTGATATCTAAGTGATTTTGGTTAAGCTTATAATATCAGCATCACAAAAAATAGTGGCCCTTATATTCTCAATTATATGATACAATGATGATTAATCAAATTCTATTTTAATAGAGTTGTCTTTTGAAATTTATTGTTTAATGTTTTGCCAAAGCATAGAATCAAAAACGGTGAAACTTGCCAAAGCATTAGTAAATCACAAAATAATCTCATTATTGATATATTTATATAAATTACCAAAATCATAGAATAAATAATTACAAAATCATTTGAAAAATCATGTTATTAAGACATTAAAACTTGTTTCGATCATTCTTTACTAAATGATAATATTTTCCAATATCAAGTAAATACTGTTTTTAAGCGAAACCATTGAATAGCAAAAATACAAACCCTGAAGCGATGGTTTTCTCATAAATGAACAACAAATCGCTTAGTACATAGAAATCTTCTTAAATAAAGATTAATCGTATGTCAGTAATATTCTTTAGAATCCTTAATTTTCCAAATACGAAATTGACCTATAGATAGTAACGAGTTTTCATAAAGGTGCAATAGATAAGAAAATCGTTAGCATGCAAATATCTCATTTGAATATTACAATATTAAAAAATGTTTGTAAGAAATTTTAATTAAACAATTTAGGAAGTCACTGGATTCTGTTTCGCTCATCTTTAACCAAAAGACTTTTTGGATAACACAATTCAAAATATACTTGATAAAAATGAATTTTAAATTACTTTATAGACTAACATTCCTTACAACGTTGCTTTAAAAACTATTAAGATTATAGCAAATAAAATGTAAGGACATAATTATCATCAAAATATACGCAGAAAGTCCTGTTCGAGTCTTGAATGACTTCAAGTGAGCCCGTAATAGTTAAAATCGTCAATCGCGTATCGATTAGAGCAAAGAGCAATAAAATAGTTTCGAAGTGGTAAGTATATCAGATTATAAATATTAAAATATTTTCAAAATATTTATTATATGTATTTTATAGTCGATAATATAAAAATATGACGACCGATTCTATTTAATTTTATATAAAATGTGATATAAAATTTTTACTGACAAAAACTTTGATCAACGAAATTAATCTTTACATTAACAAGTTAATGTAATTTATAGTCTAATAATATAAAAACATAATGACCATAATTATAATTTTTTTCATTTTTTTCAGAACACTCAAATAAAACATATACACATATCAACCGTAAATAATTATAATATTATTAATAATAATATTTTTATATTATTATTTTAATTATATAAAACACAATATCATATAATTCTATTTGATTTTATATTAAATTTGGGCGAATAAAATGTGATGTAAAATTTATTAAATACATTTTAATAATTATATTTTGTATGATCAACGAAATTAATCTTTACAAATAGATTTTACCAATAAGACAAGTTACTGTTAAGATTCATTAAATAATAGCAGAATAATCATTTAAAAAACAACCAGTTAGATACAAGGGTGATATACATCATTGTAATCATGCAAACGACACTACCAACATCTTTAATTTAAAAAGGATAATTAAAATGTCCAAGTGCTTAGTGTTACCTTCAACCACCAATGATGTTTGATCTGAACAATTTCGGCGTCCCGATAATTATTAAAGGAATCTGGGAATTGCTCATTTAAACATTGCTTCGACAAATTACTAAAATGAAGAAATTTTGCTCCAATTAATTGAATGTTTATATTTAGTTTGTTTGATAATGTTCTCACTGCGTATTCAGAACAAACTTTTATTAGCTCTTTCAAATAAAAAAATATAATTTATTTAAAGTTTAATGACGTTACTACCATGCAATCTTTTAATTTTCATATCAGTAAATTAGAAAGAAATAGATCCTTTTAATGTGCTCGATGATCAATTGATTGATCCTTTGTTTTTTAATTAATCGATCCTTTTAATGTGCTATTTGACAAATTTTGACTGATATTGAAATGTAGCGCGTATGACTGCTTGGGTTTACCAGGATATAAAGAGTTGCAAATTAATTCAATTGCCCTGTATGCCTAATTGGGACAAATTGTAAGTTTCGTTTCTGGTGATGCTAGCAGCAGCTAGTGAAGTATAAATATAAATTAGTGTTGTATTGATTCTGCTCCTAATTAAAAAATTGATCAAATCATTTTTATATTAGTGATCATCATCACTTTCTACGCTTTTGCTGCTTAATAAAACTTAAGCACAAACTGAAAATTTGATATTTTATTTAAACACAAATTTATTCGAAAGGATTAATGCAATTTAGAAGTTTGGCATCCTACGAATTTAAACCGTAAAGGATTACTTTCGAACCTTGAAAGTAATCTATCTCAGTTCGCTCACTTGAAAATTGTTTTAAAGCATCACTCCCGCGCGTTCTCTGTCCCTCTCCCGACGATTTAAATTCATGTTCTCTTCAGACACTCGAATTTTTCCAGATCAAACCTAATCCGAAATCGCTAAACTCTCTTCTGCCGTATCGAAAAACGTCGTCGCTAGTAAAACGGCGAAACATCTCTTTCAATCCGAAGCAACGACGGAAATTTTTAAGTTTTCCACACCCTAAAAGTCGATGGGGCTCCATCTCCCCTATGTGTTTTCTCCTCTAGTCTCTACCCTTTACGCCTAAAGCTCCTCAACACTGGATATATTCTCCATTCTCCATATGTAGCATGGTTTGCCTCATATTTATCCGACCGTTCTTTTCGCGTCTGCTCTAATTCATCATCCTACCCTCCCATCCATATTTTCTGCGGGGTCCCACAATATTCAGTCCTAGGTTACCTTCTTCTTAGATCTTCTCTTGCTCTTAAAGCCTCAACCTTACCGTCGCTTGCACTGTACCCAGTGGTTTGACATCCAATGCGTACTTTCAAAGCGTTGACTCCGTAATTATTTTTGAGTCTATCACCGCTCTCTCATACGTGATATCCGCTCACTCACTCAATTTCTTCGTTATACCTATCTTGCTCTTCGCCTGTATCATCACAATTTACGACGTACCAAAATCAATCCCCATGATTATTCATCATTTCTACAGACCAAAGTATCCAAGTTGCTCACTCACACCCCGTATACATCCAATCGCACTATACCCCGCTTCACTCATTATCACAGAAACTTTTGATCTTCTCTCTGTCTCACCTACCGAATTCTCATATGTACTCATGTGTTTGCCCGACAAAATCTTATATGCCAACCCCTTCCTCCCCATACTTAAATCCATATGCTCATCGATATCCCCTTTCCTCACCACCTTGTTTAACTCGTCCATCCACAGTCGTATCTTTCTTTAACACTAAAAATCCGCCATTTTTCGTCCCATCCTTTAGAAACGATCGCTCGACCCCTCACTTCCTTCTAGCTATCGCCCAATTTCTCTCATCCCTACTCTTTCCAAGCTCTTAGAGCGCCTTATCTTAATACAGATCAACGTTTATCTCGCTTCATCCGATCTGTACTCTCTTTTCCAATCCGCTTTTCGTTCTAATCACTTCACTGAAATCACCTGCATAAAAGTTTACAACGAGCTACTCATTTCTCGTGACAAGGTTCTATATAGCTTTTTCATATACTTCGACCTCTCATTCATGTGAGTAATGAGGATGAAGTGGTCGACATCGTCGACCACTTCATCCTCATTACTCACCTTCATTATGATTACGGCTTTTATTCCTCTTCCGTAGCATGGCTTGCCTCATATCTATCTAACCGCTTTTTTTCTCGCGTATGTTCTAATTCATCATCCTGACCTCCCATCCCTATTTTCTGCGGGATCCTACAAGGTCAGTAATAGGTCCCCTGCTTTTCGTTCTTATGCTAGGCGACCTCTCTCCGTTTACCACACCTTACCCCTTTAATGTCATGTCATACGCCGATGACATACTCATCTATGATTATAAACCCGCCCATCGCATACACGATATCGGAATTTCCTCATCCAACTGTCTTTTTTCTATCTACAAAAGCCTCTACTATATTCATCTCGTTCTTAATCCCGACAAGTCCAAAATAATTTGGATGCTCCCCCGTCAGCCTAACATTTCTCCTCACCGGTATCTTTTGCCTCATCAATAATCCTCATAATCCAGAATCTCATTTTCCTAGGCTTCTATTTCGATGATCACCTTCCCATTAAACAATTTGACCGTGATAAGGTCTGCTCGTCTAACTTAATTCTCCGTGACATCCGCAGTATCCGCCCCCTTATCGACTTCCATTCTTGTATGTCTCTTTTTTAATCGCTTCGCTTCCTTATAACCGATTACCGCATCAGCATGTTCGTTAATTCTTCACAATCCATCATCCTACCCCTACTATACATCATCAACTCCGCCGTTCGAGTACTCATACGTCTTCGTCGCTTCGACCACACATCCACATATCTTGCCCAACTCGCCTGTCCCACCATTTACATTACCATTCAACTCCGCCTTCTTCTAGTAACTTTTCGTCTCATCGCTGTCTTCCCCATCGTTCATCAACCTTCCTTTCTTCGATGACACTCGCCCTACATCTCTATCACTGCGTTTCCGTCATTATCTCTTATTTCACATTCCCAATCACACCGACAACTACCGTATCCGATCCTTCATGGTCGCAGCCATACTCGCCTAGAATTAGCTCCTTTTCGACGTCCGCCGCGTTCCCTGCTCTATCACATTCAAATACCTCCATCGTTCCCACCCTCTCGACACATGATTTAGATTTTTATATTGGTCATGTAAGCGTACGCCGGCACGCATTTTCCAAGTTAAAATAAATCATTTTTTGTCTTGTATTTTTTCTTGAGAATTAAAACAATAACTCATGAAAATAGAACGCTATTTATCAATATGAATGGTATATCAAATTACATTATAAAATACATATTTTAATATTAAATAATATTTAATATTAAAATATTAAAATATATATTATTTAATATATATTTTTAATATTATTTATAATATTAAAATATTATAATATCAAAATATTATATTTTGATATATTTTCTAAAATATAATAAGAGTTTAAACAGCATTTATAAACAACAGACATAAACATAATGTCTTCCACTTTTCACACGGGACTTTTTCTTACAGGACAAACAAAATCAATTAGTAGCAAAAATTGCAATCTAATTCTGTATATATTAGAACTTACATTGTTAAGTTTGAAATTTTTTCACAGTCAGATTTGAACCTTACAGGATAATTGTCTTTGTGCAATTGTAATGAATATGGATAAAAAATTTGAATAACCTCAAAAACATTATACGGGCCAATAACCATTTTTATTTCAAATACTGTCAGATGTTGATGCATATGTATAAATATATGTGCGCACCTAAGCAAACATAATAAACGATCCACAATACTAAAAAAGGCAATGTGTATCGTTTTTATCTATTAAATTATCAAATGCCCAACTAGAAATTGCAAAAATATTATATTAAGGCATTTTATCACAGATAAATATATACATATATAATCAGATAGATATTATATGTTATATAATATAGTTGTATTAACTACGGCTGGGACTTAATAAGGCTGGACTATAAACTATGTGTAGGACTTGATATTTTTTGTTTGATTTTTTTAGTAACCTAGTTTAAAATATGTATCTATTAAATTAGTTAATTGTTTTTGAAGAAGGCCAATATCATTACATATTTTGATAAATTTGATTACAAAGTAATTTATTCTAATACAAAACTGATTAATTATTATCCATCCATAAAAATTTTCAGCCATAAAAATTTTAGATGTTGATGTAGATGCATGAATATCTGGGCACATCTAGGCTAATATAATAAGGGCAATTTTTAATGTTATTATTTAACTAAACTATCAAAAATATTATATATAACGCTATTTTAACAAATATTTATTCACAACTGCAATACAACAGATGTAGTGTATCTAATACTCTGTGTACATGTGCACTGCAACAAATTAGATAAACATATCAAATGTGGAAAACTTGATTTAGGCAACACATATATAATATACAGCATAATAGTCAAACTAGTTTCATAAACATATGAGATTAAGAAGACATTATATTAAAAACTATAAATTATTTATTTTAGAACATATTATCGAAGAAAATAAGTCAATTTTAAATTGAAAATTATTATATGGAGAAGATTTTTGGATTAAAACGCTCATTCCATGCACCGATAAAATTATTCCTGACGTCAAAATTTGCTGAAAATGAGGGTTATTAATATTACAGTAGTGATGTGATGATACTACCTACTATTAGTGAAAGCCCACTAGAGGTAGTGGGCTTCCACTACCTCTAGCGTTTTGCTCGGCGCCTATTGATACTGCCGAGATCCTGGCTAAGTCATTGTTCAACCCATTCCTGGGGTGCAAATTGAAATTCCAGCTACTTGACTAGGATGATCTCACATTCCCCCACTGCAACTCCTGTCACAAATGAGGGCATTTGCGTTCTAATTGCAATGCTATCCGGAAGTGTCGTGTTTGCAGTTCGCAGAGTTGCCCGCATGCAGCTGGAGGGAAATGTGAAGCAACCCCTAAGTGCTCAAATTGTGGACGTGACCATCCCGCCTGGTCCAGGAAATGCATTTTTTTAAAACAATACAGATCTAAATTCTTCTCACCAACACAAGCCATTAAAGAGGCTTCCAGCTTCTCAAATTTCGCCTCTAGATTGTTCGATAAGGATATACTTAGACTGCTTGATTCGAATAAATAAAGTATTCTAGAGTCAATCGAAAGCCTTATTGCTAAACAACTTGCTGTATTGTTTACAGCTCCGGAAATCTCTAAACAAACTATCGTGGATGAGTTTACTATTCTATCATCAACGGCAACTTTATCATCCAAAGAGAGGAGAGCTTAAGCTTATCCCATCCCCTATCAAGATCGGTAATCTCCTGAAGAGTAGGAAAATAAGGGGAAATGAAGATGCTGCCCATGGTAAAGTACCTGCCCCGAATGGTTCTAGTGACGGGAAAGGGAACTTTCCCGTTCCTAGCTCCTTGTAGGTAGGCAATCCCACATCCAATTAATCCATCACAACGCAGAGTAGTCGTGAGCCCTTTTCACTGAATATCCTTCAGTGGAATTCGGGAGGTGCTTCTGCCCTTAGACTTCTATATGGTAGAGATGCAGATGTTATAGTCCTTCTCTAAACCAACGATCCCAATTTGTGTTTGGGTAGCATCCACAAAGATCTTATTATGGCATGCTTTATGTTGTTTAGGTAAAGTCAGGGGCTCCTTATCAATGAGCCACTCCAAAAATCAGGACTGCCATGGCTCATCCTGGTAAAGGAGCTTATGCGCAGTGGAAAAGAAAGGAAGATAGTAATTTATCAAGCCTCTCAAACGCATTCCTTGGCGACTAGTGATAGGTGATTTTAAGATCCTTAGATACGCTACCGCCGCCCAAAAGCGCGATAACGCATCTGATGTAATCTCAACATTAACTGCCGACCAAGTGCCTCCTAAGAAGGTTATTTTCTTACGGGGGCGTAAAATGCTCTTCTCTAAATTAGGAGACAGATTTCCACTTTTGCAGAGAGAAAGAAGCTTACGCACTGCTGCTGCTAGAACAGCCTTTGAATTATGCGAAAGGATCATATCATCTATATGAGTTCAAGCTTCAACCCCTTGCTTACGAGCGAAATGTGTAATGGCGTTGCCAATCATTTGCGCCCAGAAGGAGCCCCAAGGTATACCGAAAGGCACGACTTTATAATGATAGAAGTTACCATTATACTCAAAGGCGGTTTTAAGCCAATCAGAAGGGCATAACGGAATTTGGTAAAACATTGACTTAAAGTCGATTATTACGTACCATTCCTTGCAAACAATATGCTCTCTATCCAAGACTTGATATATGGAAGGCAGATAGAAATCTGGGGTTTTACACCCATCCCATATCCGCCCGTCATAAATTAGTCTATAAGAGTCCTTCTTGGATATCAAGAATACTCTTGAGCGGTATTGTGGTTTAGTCCTTTTTGGTAAAGGAGCTATTATACCCTTCCTGATGTGATATCGAATGGCTCTTGTAAGTGCTTGACTTACGTTTGATCGCCACCGACGCCAACTAACCGGCATGACTTCAATTCTTACTCTATTACGGAAAATCGAACGTACATGCTTCGGTGCCTGACTTTGTTCTAAAAGTCGAGGGATGTCGGCCACATCAGATACCTCAGGATGACGTTGATACGATGTTGATCGTAGTTTAACTATCTCTCCTAACAATGATCCAAGATCAATGTCTTCCAAGGCACGTTCAATGAACATTTCGTGGTGCGCTAGGACTATTGATGTAGGAGTTTGCTGACTGAGTATGTCAAGATACTCGTTCACAGTCAGTGTATCTTTCATCAATTGTATGAGATTCTGATGTAGAACTGCATACATGTCCTCTCCTGACATCTGATCAACAATATCTCTTATTGGTGGCCTGAATAAATCAGGTATCACCGAGAATATTGCGTGCATCGTCCCAGGGTCACTACCTGTAGAGTGATGGATCAGATTCCTGACAGTTTCAGCAGGGAAATGAGCTATAGGGAGTTGACGTCTATAATGCTCAATACCCCTACTGCTCTGCTGCTTGAAAGTTTCAAATGCCCAGTCAAGAAGTAAATCTTGAGCTGTCCTTCGAGATTGCGTAGGATACACGTTGTGTATCCTAGGCTGATGAGCCCTATATAAAGCCTCTTCTTCCCAGTACTCGTAATCCAATTGGATTCTTTCCTGGGTGTCCATTATCAGGACATAGGCATAAGGCTCATCATTGTCGTCCGGCAAAGTGAGCGCCGATTCAGTTAGATGATTATCTAAGTCTGAACCCGTCCCAAGCAATGTATCAATTGCTGTCTGGAACTCCTGCACCGTATATGTGAGAGGATTCGAGGATCCCACACATCGGTTATAATATGATACTTGGGGATTTCAACGACAGAACTGGTCGTTGGATCAATGCAGCACTTCGCATAGCTAGGAACGGTTATCTTATTCACAAACCTCCGTCCTTTACTTTTCATTGCACATAAACAAATTCTATCCTCGACATTTTACTGCTTCACTCGAGGTGGTTGTTAAAACCCCTCTGCACGGAACAGTCGCGCTAGCAATTGTCCACATATCATGACCTAATTCGTTGAAGAATTGAGGAAGATACATTGCTTCGAAGGAGGTTTCACTTTGATCCGATCAGAGTGGGCTTCTTGCAAGTGGCTAACAAACCATTTCCGAGAATAGGGAATGAAAGTCTGACCGAATTTAATACCTACCTCTTTTCGCAAGCTACCGCGATTTTATCGACTACCTATAAATGTCGTATATACAAATCCACTCCAGCGAAACTCAAGGTCCTAGCGAAACTGCTTAACCTCTCTAATCTCTCTGTTTCCGCAAAACAGGCTCTCTCTAATGAATACTGAAGCGCTAGATATAGGTTCCAGCTGAGTAGAGATAGAACGAGTATCGCTCAGCTTTATCCTTCTCAGTCTTCCTTTTGGAAGATTTTTAAGCAAGAGAAGTTTGTTTGAAGGATAGAGCATTGGGTTGGATCGGTAGTATAGGCCTTAAAAAGGTTTGAGAGGAGTAACGAGCCTTACACAACTATGGAGTCACTCAAACACCACAACCAATCCCGCATTGTGATAACTTCAGGAGTAGAGATCTATCTGCGACAGATATACTCAGCTCTTGGGATCCACTTCCGGACAACACCAAATCCGTCGCACCACTTTCTTCTTGTGTCTGTCAGCGTTTGACAGCCGATCAGAGAAGAGAGGTGGCTGTCACAATGCTTTTAGCATCCACATCCGAGGTATCAAGCATCAATACTAGTAAGCGAGATTGTATTAATAAGAAAACAATCCTGCTTATGTCCTAAAGATCTGCGACCCATTTCGATTCAAAATGCCCTAGTGTCAATTTACGAATAAGCGCTTGCACGTAAAATCCGCGACCATTTAATTGGGCGTAACTTGATCCCTCCAGGTTTAAATGGATTCGTCAAAGGTCGCTCGGTCCATTCAGCAGTTGGTGAGGTAGAACAGTTTTTGTCAGGATTATAGCCATCGTCTAGTTGTGGCTGTTTTTCTTGACTTTTCTGATGCATTTGACCGCATCTCCATTCCTTTTGTAATCTCTTCTCAAGTCCTTCGGGTTGCTTGCGAGAATTGTGAACAGGGTAGAGATACTGCTGTACACTAAGCCATTTTATTATGAAGACGACCCTGACACGTGTCAGTTCTACCCGTTTTAGGGTGTGCCTCAAGGTTCCCCACTTTCTCATATCTTATATCTTGTTGCATCCATTAACCTATTCAAAATATTTAAACGCGAACAACGTCTAGTGGTGGACGCTGATGACACCACAGACCTGTGGTGTCAATACTTTCAATGTCAATATCAAAATTTCCTCTTTCTAAATATTGGATTTCTGATGTTATCAAAATATTGCATCCAAATGACGCCATTATGTTCAAACGATGATTACAATTCCGAAAATTAAATAAATATTACCATAAATATTGTAAAAATATTAAACGTTTAAGTATATTTGAAATACATGTATTCCTTTAAAGTATTTTTTGTTGTATTTCAAATGTCATGTCAAAGACTATTACTGACGATAAAAGTAAGGTTAAATATATAAAATGATTAGAGAAGTTTTTGCCAAAATGCATTTTAAATTAGCGACAATTTATATTTTAGTAATGAAGATAATAAGGTTTTTGAAGACGAAGCGTTTGAATGTTTGTAATATTTTGAAAACAGATTAATAGTGCCATCCGTTAAGCCCATATTCGCAAAACGTTCGATTGTGCTTCAATGAAATACCTTTTCCAATCTCAATCTAGGTGTGCTTTTTCAATGAACGCTTTTGATTCAACACCGAGCATAACATAGCTTAATCCTTTCTCCGAATTTTGCCTTGATCATGCCCGCTTCTCTCTTTTTCGTTGCCGTTCACTTTACTTCCTTTTACTCCATTTTTGTCTTTTTTTCTTACCAGTCACTTTATCTTCCTCATTTCTCAACTCATGTTTTTATCCTTGTTAATTTTTCTTTTTCTTTAACGACTCACCTTTTTCCTTTGCGGTTTTTACACTGAAGTATAATACGCATTTTAGTTCTTATTATCGCGGCTCGTGTATAAGCTATCAAAATGATAAAGTCTCGTTTGATACATTTTATGTGAACTCTATTGCTATATGTTTTAAGTTATCTAATGTAAAAATACTAACTTGTAAAATATCTCTACAGCATTTTATATTTGTTCTATGCAGATAATACTTCTCGCTTATAAAACAAAAACGTCTGACATTTGTAATTTACACGTTTCATTCAAATACTTTCATTTGAGACGATTTTTTCAACTATACTATTCTATATAAATAGTGTACAGTCGCACTTATTTCTAACTTTTCTACGTTTCTGCCAATAATTTCAATTCGTAAGTAAAATTTTAGGATAGCATTTTAGCTCTAAAGTAGTAGCTCTTTATATTATCCAGGCATAATAAGAAACATTACTTCTAACATGTTCTTTGGTTTTTAAACTGACACATACATCATTATACCAAATTAAAGAATTTATACTTCCACATATCTAATTTATTTACTATATCTTAAGATGACACTATGTTATTTAATAATGATATATTGTATTTTTAGCTTAGAACATTTTGCTTTAAAATATTTATTTTTATTAAGATATTAACTACTATAATATTTTAATATCTATTTAATATCGGATTAAAGGCAAGCCAATCTACTTAAACTTTTTGATCATTAAATATTATTTTTTAGTTTGTTAAATTAAATTGAACTAATTTTACATTTAATATAATAGCTTTTATATCAATTATTTGATTGGAGACGATTTAAACAAAACAGTACATAATTTAGATTGAACTTTTTCCATTTATACATAAAATATGATATTTTAATTTCCTTAATTTACCAGGCAAATTGATTCGCTACTTTTTGGATATTGAGTGCTATAATGAAATTGTCTCTGGTTATAAAATCGTTTTTGAAGTTAACTTTGTGATATTGCATTTATTTAAAAGTTGATATTGTCATATAGAAATTATTGTTTTTAACATAATATAATGATGTTAATATTTTTTAAATGATTATTATTAGATTTTTAATAATGTATACGGTATCAAATAAAAAAGATGTGGATCCTCTTAAATATGTCAATTCCAGGAGGACTTATCTTATTTGCCAGAAAGTGTGAAGAGCATTGATCACGAATGGGATATATTCAGATTCTCGCTTGCTAACGCAGCCTTGAAAAGTTTTGGCTCGAAGGCATTATGTGCTTGTCTCAGAGGAAATGATCGAACTGCTTGGTAGACACTAACAGTTAGAGATTTTGGCCAACATAAGAAGCTTGCTTATAAGACAGCTTTGTCAAATAAATCAAATGAAGCTGTAGACAAGTACCAAAGGGCAAAGAGAGCTTCAGCTCGAGCAGTTACTGAAGTGAAGAAGTCGAATCGGGAAAAGTTATGGGAGCATTTAGAACTTGATTATAGTTCAGCTTCGAAGATGTTCTGGATGACGATCAGGAACCTTCTGTTGGAAAGCAGAAAACTCTTCAAACTGTATATTACAAGAGAAGATCTATGCTTACTGACATTAAAGAAATTCTTGGTTGTGAAAATAGCATTTTGGGAGTCTTCTTAATCTGATAGAATTACCTTTTCTTGTAGAAGTAGAGCCTTTAGAAACAACGGAAGGGCTCATCTCATTGGAAAAGGTCATTGCTGCAGTTAATAAACTGCGTAATGGCAATTCTATTGGCGTAGATGAGAATTGACCTAAAGCGTTAACTGATCTAGTCGTTGTTGGCATGAAGTGGCTAACACGGATCTTAAACGTTGCATTAAAGTCAGGCAAGGTTCATAGTGAGTGGTGAATTGAGATGGTGGTACCGATCTTGAAGAAAGGTGTTCGAAGTGTGTGTTCCAATTATCAATGCATCACTCTTATATGCCAAGCTGATAAGTGTTTTGCTAGGATTCTTGAGTAAAGGATTCGACCTATAGTTGAGAGACAGTTGCAAGATGAAAAATTCGGCTTTCGTTCTGGTTGTGGAACAACGGATCAGCACTTTACTCTCCCAACTATCCTTGAACGATCTTGGGAGTTCGCTCAACCGGCTACATTTGTTTTGTAAAGTTGGAGATTGCGTTTGACCGAGTTCCGCGAAAGAGATTGTGGATGGTACTAAAGGAGTGTGAAGTACCATACTTTCTTGGGGTAGCTATGGCTTCATTGTAAACGCAAGGTATGAGTTGTGTTCGTGTTTTAGGTACGAAGCCTGAATCATTGTAGTAGGTGTTGAGCTTTTCAGGGTTGCCATTTGTCTTCACTTTTTTTCCTTGTTTGCAAAGAAAAAATTTCGAAACGGCCTGCGCTGACGAATTTTGGTATTTAGTTTGATTCCATCGGGATACCTGCTTTTGCAAGTATCCTGATGGAACCTGATATCTGCTTTTCGCCGATTACTTTGTTTTGTTGGTTTCTTGTTCTGAAGACTGACAATGCCTACTCTATCGATTTTCGATGAAATGTCAAGCGTCATGGATGCATACCTTTCTTTAAATAAGTTACTGGTACATTTCACTCGTTTGTTCAGTTTCGAGCATAGTGCTTTTATTCATATTGACTCAACATTACTCAATTTTAGCTTTCTTTTTGTAAAAGATATAACTCAGAAGTTACTTGATTTCATATAATGGAAATCATTGCCTTCTTGATTGTCCGTACATTCATTTCATTGTGTTTTACTAATGCGGAATCCCATATTTTTGAATGTGTTTCTAATCTAGGAGATTTGAAGGGCGTGTGCATTGTATATCGTTAATTACATTAAATCTCTGTAACATTGGCAGCTTGTCTTTGGGAGGGGAAAACATTTTAATGTGTAATTATTACTAATTATACGATATTGTGTAGATATTTTTTTCGTTTGAAGTCGACATAGTTTCTGATCAAGTAGTTTCTGATCAAAAATAATCGAAAATGATGCTTCGCGGGTTGATAATTTCTGTTATAATATTTTGATTACTAGTTGATGATAAAGTTAGCTGAAATATTGTACATAAATAAGAAAATGATTTATCTGCTCTTTAATAGTTTGTAAATTGCAAATTTAATGTTTTTATATATTTGTTTTTGTAGATGATTTCAAGCATATTTTTAATTTTTAAAATTAAATTCGTTAATGTTTAAATCCAATGTTTTAGTATTTAATCTATAAATACGATAATGCGATTTTTCTCTATGTGATTTAGAAAACCGCATGTCCCTTTTGATTTTATTTATCTCACTTCTGAATTTAAAAGTTGTGTTGATGACTTCACAACACAGCTTAAGGAATAATGACAGCTTTGTGAGCAACACAAGCAACAATGCATTTCAAACAACGTAAGTACATTTGCTGATTAGTCGAACATTACCTTTCAAGATTTGTTCATGAATTTTGACATACTAGTCTATCGGTAGATTTTAAGTTTTGATGCTGAAATTTATATTTTATAGCGTTAATGATAACTGTTAATAAATTTATTTATAAAAAATAAATTAGCATTATAAAATTAAATAATTAAAATAGCTGATAGTGATCCATATTTTATTTAATATTTTCAAAAAGGATCAACTCTATTTTATTTTAATATTTCTGCAGCAAACCTCCTCAGAAACATAAAATAATTTCATTTTTTTGTTGTTTACTGTGTACGTTTTGCAGTAGCCATCGAAATTTTTAAAAAGTAAAATAGTATTTTTTTGATTCTGTTCCGAAATCTTTTATTGAATTTAATATTAATTAACGTAAATATTTTATTAAAGCCAAGTTGTTTTATATCAAATATAAAAATTATATAATGCATCCAAGATATTGAATTGAATTTTGCCTTTGTAAGCAAAATGTTTGAATCTAAAGATTTCTTTTAATTTGAAAATTAAATTTGTTATAATTTTGAATTAGTTTAATCTATAGCTTCCGATGTTTCTAATATTTTTTCGTTTTACATTAAAGCGTGCATCGACAGTACAAATATTAGACTTGACAAAATTAGAATAACACCCAATAACCCCATCTACACTCTTTGATGACCCATATTTTGCTTCAATAAATTTGTAAACAAATAATTTCTTTAAATAATGCTTTAATTTTAATATTTGAATTCAAATTCTACCAAGTATTTTTGCTAAGCAATCAAGTTGAGGAAAACGAAGAAATAGCATCTACAGAAATCGAAAACAATGTATCCCGAAAACAGGAAGGTCCAAACAATTCATCTAAACCTCCTTTAACGTAAGCTATACTTATATAATCATTTAGCATTTTATTTTTGTTAGCGAAAACTATACAATTCAATTATTATGCCGAAACTGCAATTATTTAAATGTGTAAGTTAGATTTAATTGGTTTTGTTAATTTGGGTTTGCATACATGAATGCTTATAAAATTTGATTGGTACACTACCGTGCTCGAATCGAGGATACTCTTCAGTCTGCAACTTCGACTCTTGACTTCAGTCTTCACTCTTCGACTATCACATAACAGTGATATATATCACAAAGTCATATATCACAAAAGCAGTCGAAACGCATCCTAACCACTTCATCTGACTGACGATAACTGATGGGTATTTAGGAACGTCTCGGAGTGATACATTTGACTGATGGAGATGATGATCGAAATCCAATTATTTAGCAGCAAATACGGATTGAAAATCAATCGTAGCCAGCTTTGGCTTCTGAATCACAGTTTAAAGCGATTTTTCGCAATAACAATTTATAAAAAGACACATTCCTTTCTGAATCCTGTGAGAAATGCAGTGATATATATGAATTCCTTTAATATAAATAAGAATATATATTATATCTAAAATAATATATAATACAATAAAAAATATATAATATATGTAATATATATTATATTATATAATATATAATTATAATATAATATAATATATTTTTTTATATCATTATATATTATATAATTATATAATAATATAATATATAATATTTACATTATTTATATTATATTATAATATATATTTTATAAAATATATTATATATTATATTATATATTTTATATAAATAATATATATAATATTATATTATCAAGCATCAGAATTTAGATCCTCTGGTTGTTAATGATTTCTTGCATTGCAAATTGTAGGATTTAGGAGCTTAAGCCATTCACAATTTCAGTTAAACGTCGGAAATGCATTTTTACAATGTCATAGAGGCCGCCGAAACGGCGTGTGATAGTTCATCTTACTGACGATGGCTGCTGGCTATCACATGACCGTCTAAGAGTGACAAGAGTTTGCAGGCTGAAGAATATGCTCGATTCAAAAACTTACTGAAATATATATAACATAATTTAAGGTATTCACTGTTGCTGGGACCCTCGAGGAGTACTTGTTCATATTTGAATATTAATATTATTACACCAGAAAATTAAAGAATTTGCTTATTAACGTTTCGCCCTTTGGGCTTTTTCAAGCTGGAATACAGGTACAAACAAAATAAATATGTCACAATTTAAATTTAGTTTTTTTCCAATTGTAGTTTTTTCCAATCTGTCATTAACCAAGTTTTTAACTTGGTTAAAAGTTTTTGACCGTGGATTTTCCAAGTTTTTTTATAATGACATATTGAAAGTTAGCATTTTCAGTATTGTGAACTTGTACACAATTTTTCACGATCGCATCTCTCTAGATACGTTTTTATTTTAAGTCTGATCGTTTGTTGTATAGTCTTATATTCATTGTTCGACCTGATTCACCGACATAATGAGCATCGCATAGACTGCACATTCCAACGTATACGATTCCTTGAGATCTACAATCTGTGTATGTCGTTAACGAATAGCTTAGCCTTGTCGAGGTGCTCTCAAACTTTCACAGTCAAGGATGTTATCGCATCATTTTGATGTATTGATCTCACACATGTTACAATGTCCTTGCTTACGATTATGATTATCTTCTTTGTACTTGCTAAGTTTAGACTTTACTATATACCTTGAAATATTCATTCTTGACTAGATACCTCGAATATATATGATAGAGATTGCATCAAAGATGCTTGATAACAACGGTCAAGAATTACATTGGATTACAGCAATATGTTAAAAGCTACTGTCGGTAATTAACTGGACTACACTCAACGATCAGTATACTATTCGTATCTAATAGACGTCAGAAATGACCATCAGCGCTCATCAATAGTATGATCCATCTCGATGACGTTTCGGCGGTCAGCGTGACTTTTGACAAAGGGAATTTCCGATAAATTGCTAAAGTTCCAGTGGCAAAAACGCTCGTAAACTGGAAACTTGCTTATCAGACCATCTCTATCCATATCAGGCAATTCATTTGCTGCTACATCACATCATATGTTGGATCCTTTAAATGAGCCGGCATATGTATCATAAAGATTGCATCAAAGATGCTTGATAACAACGGTCAAGAATTACATTGGATTACAGCAATATGTTAAAGCTGCTGTCGGTAATTAACTGGACTACATTCAACGATCGGCATACTATTCGTCAATACTAGACATCAGAAATGACCAACAGCGCTCTTCAGTAGTATGAGCAATCTCGATGACGTTTCGACTGCCCGCGTAACTTTTGAACAAGAGCATTTCCGATAAATTCTTTAAGTTCCTGTGGAAAAAATCTCGTAAACTGGAAACTTGCTTATATATACAAAATGATGTGGCCTGATAGACTGGGCTTCAATTCCCGACTTTCAGTCACCATGTCACTTGTATACGACCAATGAGTACCCGGCAATACTCGTCAGTAGAATGAAGTACTCACTGATCGTTTCGGTTGCCTGTGTGACATTGTGAATAAAGGCGTTTCCGACACTTTGCTTAATTGACTGAGGCTTACGCTCTTTACCAGATCGAATTATTGTGCGGACCATTCTTAAACCCTAGGCAGAGTTGTCGCTGCACTTCTTCTATCCTTAATGGATACGGTATGTATGATGGTAGTGCACGGATGAGATGAGTAGACAACAGTCCAGGATTTCTTTCGAAATACTGCATTTATACAAACTGGTGTATATATATTAAAATATTATATTTGAAAATGGTGTATATATATAGAAATTTTATATTTTCTTCGTAAAAAAAGAAATATTTACTATTCAATTAATTCGAAGCTTTCGGCAAAATGCCTAACTCAGCAATTGTTATATATATATATATATATATATATATATATATATATATTATAGTTGTGGGTGTTTTTCTCACAGCTGGGGTCCTTTTCAATGAACTCTTTTTTTCAATAAATATTATCTCACCAATATTTCCAGCAGTTTGTCTTTGAGAAAATAAACAACAAAGTTATTTATTGAACGTTTCGGCTTTTTTGCCTTTATCAACAGCGAAAAAAATGTGCACACGCATTCTATATATATATAGATTTTTTGTATGAGATCATGAAGATCGATTGGAATCGGGACTGGTGATCCTTTGATGGATTCTTATTTATGTAACGAATAGTTGCTAGGTCACACGAGGTGACTTTCGCATTGAAAACCAGCTACAGAATCCTTCCTTCATGATATACAATTCCATACACCCTGACTACTAACGGCGCCATTGCCACAACCGTTTTCGTTTCGCCCGCTTTTTGCCACATGTTGGTAGCCCCGGGCTCGTCAGAAGGCTGACTACCAACTCTTCGCCTTTTGAAATTTGACTTATCCGAAATTCGAGCTGTCGGTCTCCGTACTTGGCTTGCGCTTTTGACTGCTAGGCTACGAATCCAGGATTACCAGATTTCACACAGTATATGAAACCTTCCATCATGATATCCAGAAACTGCATTGTCCGAGATGCTTCTCTGGCATGCTTATTATAGATTTTATCGTATGAGATCATGAAGATCGATTGGAATCGGGACTGGTGATCCTTTGATGGATTCTTATTTATGTAACAATAGTTGCTAGGTCACACGAGGTGACTTTCGCATTGAAAACCAGCTACAGAATCCTTCCTTCATGATATCCAATTCCATACACCCTGACTACTAACGGCGCCATTGCCACAACCGTTTTCGTTTTCCCGCTTTTTGCCACATGTTGGTAGCCCCGGGCTCGTCAGAAGGCTGACTACCAACTCTTCGCCTTTTGAAATTTGACTTATCCGAGATTCGAGCTGTCGGTCTCCGTACTTGGCTTGCGCTTTTGACTGCTAGGCTACGAATCCAGGATTACCAGATTTCACACAGTATATGAAACCTTCCATCATGATATCCAGAAACTGCATTGTCCGAGATGCTTCTCTGGCATGCTTATTATAGATTTTATCGTATTAGATCATGAAGATCGATTGGAATCGGGACTGGTGATCCTTTGATGGATTCTTATTTATGTAACGAATAGTTGCTAGGTCACACGAGGTGACTTTCGCATTGAAAACCAGCTACAGAATCCTTCCTTAATGATATACAATTCCATACACCGTGACTACTAACGGCGCCATTGCTACACCCGTTTTCGTTTCGCCCGCTTTTTGCCACATGTTGGTAGCCCCGGGCTCGTCAGAAGGCTGACTACCAACTCTCCGACTTTTGAAATTTGACTCTTCCGAAATTCGAGCTGTCGCTCTCCGTACTTGGCTTGCGCTCTTGACTGCTAGGCTACGAATCCAGGATTACCAGATTTCACACAGTATATGAAACCTTCCATCATGATATCCAGAAACTGCATTGTCCGAGATGCTTCTCTGGCATGCTTATTATAGATTTTATCGTATGAGATCATGAAGATCGATTGGAATCGGGACTGGTGATCCTTTGATGGATTCTTATTTATGTAACGAATAGTTGCTAGGTCACACGAGGTGACTTTCGCATTGAAAACCAGCTACAGAATCCTTCCTTCATGATATACAATTCCATACACCCTGACTACTAAGGACACCATTGCCACAACCGTTTTCGTTTCGCCCGCTGTTTGCCACATTTTGGTAGCCACGAGCCCATCAAACAAGTGTTGAATGATTTGATATACAACCAGAAGATCCTGACAGTCAAAAAAGTTTATACTTTAAAAACTTAAAGCCCTATAAAACTTATATTAGTAAAGTACTAAAATTTAAACACATTTAAAGAAAGATTGTAGGGTCAACACTATTTTAGTAAAACTATATCCATCCTGATCTGTATTTAAATTTTTAAATATTTTTAAATTATTTGGTAACTACTAGAATCTTTAGAAAATTAACATGCTACCATATGTTACTTACTATATTTTAATTATCTAAAGATGCTAGCAGTTACTAGCGAAATATCAAAATGATTTTTCTTGTCGTTTAACTATACCTGATAGTTCCTGAAAATTAAAAAATTTAAATATTGATCAGGATTGGTATATTCATTGTAATTATTTATAGATAGGATTAAAATAGCGTGCAGAATAACATTCTCATCAAATTTCAATGATAACAATGACTTCACAGGTATATCAAGTTAAATATGAAGGAAGAGCCGTCACTTCCAACGATGATTTAAATTTGTTATTATAAATGATTTCAATTAAATTTGCAAAATGTAAGACGAAAGTAGTTCATTAAATCTAATTATAAGAGCATTAGCAAGGCTACTCGCTGTCGCGTCTAGATAGATTGAGAATGTTATGAGAATGTTATTCTGCACGCTATTTTAATCCTACCTATAAATAATTACAAGAAATAAACCAATCCTGATCAATATTTAAATTTTTAAATATCCAGACGCTATCAGGTATAGTTGAACGACAAAAAAAAATCATTTTGATATTTCGCTAGTAATTGCTAGCATCTTCAGAAAATTAGCATATGGTAATTAATATATTGTAGCATGTTAATTTTCCTGTTTGCCTATTATTTCGATCTGATTATTTTGCCACGCTAGTCCAAGTTATCGCAAAATCACACACTATACATGATTTTTATTAGTAACAGCTATTAAACTATTAAGAATAATTTAAGATGTTTTCCAACTTTATTTAGTTTAAAGCTTTTATAAATTTACTTGATTTTGCAGATGAGCAAATCTAAAAAACAAAATCTTTATTTTAGTGTTTACAATGCAAGATTAATTTCTGCTGATGCAAATTTAATATTCCAAAGTTCTGATTCGATATTTACACACCTGTACGTTCCTTTTATTTAACAAACTATGTTTCAAATGTTTCTTAATAATACTGTCGGATTGTTTGTTTTAATGATATTTTAAATAAAATATGCTATCATTAGTATCTGTTTGCCTTAGAACAAATGAAATACATGATATGATATTTAGATCTTAAGTGATATTTAATTAAAAAATAAAAAATTAAATTTTATCAAATAAAAAAATAGATCTCATTGCCTTAATTGGCAAGCTAAATTAGCTGTTGTAATTTTAAACTTCTATTTTATTAACTTACACAAATACTATTTTTAAGTAAAATGTTAATTCATTAATAAATTTAATATTCCCTACTATTTGTAAGTTTCACCGCGTTATGAAATGCAATCAGAGTTTAATTAAAATTTTTTTTTTATTTAAAATGCAAGCATTGGTGAAATTTAAGTTTGGAACATTATTCATGTGCCAAGCAAACTTTATCTACCAAGAGAAATAATATAAAACTTAATAGTTATGGTTCGTAAATAGTAAATAATAAAGTGAATTGTAAATGATTGAATTGTAAATGTAATAATAAAGTGAATAGTACAGTTTCTAATTTAATTAATAAATTTAAAATTTAATTAATAAATTAATTTATATTAAAATAAAAAATTAATTTAAATAAATTATTTTATTAAATTAATAAATTAAAAAATGCAATCTGAGTGCATCTAAAATTTTGAAGATTTTATTTAAGCAAAGTAAAATGATTATATACTTGAAATAGTTATGTTTTGTAAATAGTACATGCAATATTTAATTTAATTAAATAATAATTCAATTAATAAATTTAATAATAACTGATTGACTATCGAAATAAAACAGTAGAACACATATTTCGTTGCTTAACAAAAATTTTATCGATAATAGACTGCTCAATTATTATGTTACTGATAATGGAATGCTCAATAATTTTATTATTAGCGATGGAATATTAAATGATTATATTATTTATTATGGAATTATCTATTAGTGATTGAATTAAGTTTTTTTCTAGTGCTCTTATTGTAGAAGCTTAAAAACTGAAAAGAAATAATTCCTAATTAATTAAAAAATACTTGATTAGTATACGGTTGGTCTTCGCTGTGTAATATTGATGGATCATAGTGTAATCTGATCAAAGCAGATGTAATTTGATAACAAAGCAGAATCGATTTTAACGCCAATTTTGAATTCTAATAAAGGGTATTTCGTTTATCAATTAATATAAAAAAGCAGCTCGAATAAAATACTTATATAAATAATCTTTATTGTCTAGATATGCATTCGATAGTTTATTAAAAATATGTTTCTTTAATTCAAAATGTTTAATTTACTATTGATTTTATACTATGTTCTCATTTCTTACATTTCCTATTCATTTCTTCGAAAAATTACATTGCTATCTAATAAAATCATAAAATTATGAGCGTTAAATAATGTTTAGAGAATTCACGAGAAATTCGATCAACTCAAATGTTGTGTTAACTGTAAATATACCCGGCAATATGTAAGTTATTATTTGTAATCATGGTTTTGAGTTAATATTTGTTTGATTTGTGAAATCACTATCCTACTAGATTTAAAGTGAGCTGATAAATACGCTTTGATTGTCTTCTTGTAAGCCTTATCTTTTCGATTCCGTAAATCTTTAATCAGTGGAGCCAATCAAATAGGATCACGATTTGTCAACTTAACCTTGTTATCAAAAAATGGCTAAGCTTCCCTTTTATCAAACACAGTATGGTCAGAAATTGGACCCTAAATAAGAGTACACGGGAAAACCAACAATACTGAATGATCAGACCTACTTGTCTGGATTGATTTTCCAGCCCCAATCGTGTAAACAGTCACATTAAAGTAAATTTATCTAATCCTGCACTATGTAAGTCTGCGTGGTAAACCGACAGCTTCGCCTGAAGACTTAACTCTCGCTTCACCACGACAAATGTGTACAAAGAACGCATTGCTGCGTTAGCTGCATAAACCGCTTTTCAATCCCCTTTATGTTCCTGCCGTTCCTCGAGAACAATACCCCAAGATACTTGAACATTCCCCATAATTTTCCTCAATCAATATTGGCATTGGCACCTGAATCAGAAACGAACACATAGAGACAGTCTTGGAGGAACTAACCAACATCCCTGACGATTGGAATTTTATCGTTAATCGATCTAGTAGGCATTGTAAGTCCTCAGAACAAGAAACCAACAAAACAACGTCATCTGCACAAAACAGATATGGTATCCTGATGGAACCGAACTAAAGACCAAAATCCGTCAGAGCAAGCCGTCTCGATATTTATTCTATGCAAACAAGGAACAAAATTGGAGACAAAGGACAACCCTGACGAAGCTCAACACCTAATACAATGATTCAGGCTTCCTACCTAGAACACGAACACAACTCATACTTTGTGTATACAGCGAAGCCACAGCTACTCGAAGATAGTGTGGTAATCCATATGTCCTTAGTACCTCCCAAACATTCCACGTTCCTACATGAAGGCTTGTTCGCTTCGGATGTATATGCTTTTTTTGCTGTCTTCGTACAACTGCCTGGTCATACGGCACCGACAATGAAAACTCCTCCGGTCAATGAAGAGTTGACAATCGTTCTTAGCACTTGATTTATATTTTGTAAATTTGTTGATTGTCATTTTCATTGTATTGGCTTGATTGTTCTCTATCTCCCGTTCCCGATATCCTTTGATAATCCAATATCACTACTGTAAGGAAACAGGTCTCTGAGACTCTCTTCCGCCTTTTCGTTTATTGTCCAATCTGCCTTCGGAGTCATCGAAGTGATTTTGTCTTTTCGGCTATTTGGTGTTCCCAATATCCTTTGATGATCCAACATCGCTACTGTAAGGAAACAGGCCTCCGTAACATTCTAACGCCTTTTCGTGACTATCGCTACGGGTGATGCTAGTCGACCAATTATTTAGCAGTTGATAGACGAATGTCGAACATACGTTGTATGGGCATCTCCACAAAAAGTCTAATTGTCGATAGGTGTCAGTTTAATACTTAATCGACTGGCCCCTTGCGGCCCTAAAATATTTAATGTCAATTTAAATTTAAATGCATTTGTTAAAATCAATTTTATGAAATGTAAAAATACTTTATTTATTATTGGTCATCTTTGTTTGGCCAATAAAGATAGCCAATTATCAATAAAGTACTTCATACTTTATTGGCCATCTTTAGATAAATCTTTTCGAAACTGAAAAAGAAATTCTCAATATTTATAGTTTGCTATGCATGCGCCATCACTGCAGAGTCATCATGTAATAATATATTTTCTTATGTGCCTGTATTATATTAATATATTACATAATATATTCTTAATAACTAATAAATATGAACCTAATAAAATAAAACAGTTCTTACAATTTAAATCAATAAACAGAAACAGCCTTTCCTAGTCTTCGACGATAGTCTTCTATGTCTCAGAGGGAACTGGCCATACTAGCAAACACCAACGCGACGCTTTCCGATTGAAGCAATAAGGGTCTGCCACACACCTTTGAACTGAAACGCGACGCACGATGGTCGGTAGTCTCGACGTGATGAGCTTCAGAAATCTTAGTCTTTGCTATGGGGGACGTCCTCTTTGAAAAGAAGACTAAGGCGAATAGGGTTGCTTAATTAGCGTTTTATATGATAACTTAAAGTTCATTTGATTTTGTGGATTCCATTTTCTTTTTCCCCGTGTTTCCAACATTTATACAAAAATACTAGCATTGATGTGCCCCGCATTTCTACTAAAAAGAAAAAGAAAATACTCAGAAACGAAACAATCATACACTAAAATTTTACACACATTTTAAAACAACAAAAAGAAAAAAAACACATAATCATAAAACAAAATAAAATTAAAATCATAAAATAAGTGACGAAAAATACGAATTTAATAATAAAAGTAATTTAAAAGTAGAGTAGTGAATTAATAATTTAATCTAAATCAACGGAATGATTCAAACTCACTAAATGCTGAGCAACAGCACTAGAATTGGTCCCTTTTAGTACATTGTAATTATGTTGTTAAATACGCTTAACCAAACCTTGACCCGTTTGGCTAACATATACCTGTTCGCATTATTTACAAGGTATTTTATAAGCAATTGCATCTTTGTTAAAATCTGGTTTACGCTAAAAATGTTGTGAAGTTTAGATCTGTTGATCTGTTGCTTATTGTATTTGTAGATGAAATCAAAGCTTAATCGTCGTCAAAATTATTTTTGAAAATGAAGAAGATTGTGGGTTTAGTATTTATCAAATGCATAAGAGTTTCTCTTGCTTATCAATGGCAAATGAATTATTTCACTTTTGAAGGTTATATTTGTGTGAGACGATTCTTTTCGATAAACAATGTTTTGTTGCCATATGAATACACTTTTACAATCCTCGCCAGATATTTTAGTTCAAGTTGGCTGTTTATCTTGGATTAATATTTAATTAAATATTAATTAATTTATTAATTAATATTTAATTATTTAATTAACTGTGAAATATTTTAAAATAATAGTATTTAAAATAATATTCATGTATCTTTGTAATTAAATAATTGTTAAATGTGACATATTCGGTTAAGCAAATATTTTTAATCGTAGGAAATATAATAATCTGTGCTCATAAATTTGATTTAAAAAATAATTAAGTCTGAAGGCTAAATTATAATTGTTCATTGTTTAGAACCAGCACAAATAACGTGTTTAGATCAAATGCCTTGGTGATTGTAAATGCACGTATTCACTTTATGTAAGTATTTATTGACATGCGTTGTTTTTATTTCAATATTTTAGAAATAAATATTGTGATACTAGTTTTAATTTGATGGAAACTTAACTAGTTTTGAATGAAATTGTACGCATTGACATTTTTGTTGTTTTAAGATAAATCAGATTTTAGCTAAAAATTATTTAAAGACT
>WNNJ02000523.1:0-16422 GCA_012934845.2 Pomphorhynchus laevis
GTGTATCATCGAGATTGCATTAAACAATCATAATAAAAACAGTCCAGCATTTCATTGAAACAGATCAAAAGCTGCTGTTGGGCAAAAACTTGTTAGCCCTTATTGATCAGATTACTATTTGTTACTTCTAAGCGTCAAAAATGAACAAAAGCACTAATCTGTAGTATGAGTCACCTCGATGACGTGTCGGCTGCCGGCTAAAATTTTGAAAAAATAGCATTTTCCCTAAATAGCTTAATTCGAACTGATGAATACTCGTAAACAAAAACTTGCTTATCAGAACATCTCTATTCATAAATGTCAATTCATTTGTGGCGTCATGGTGTCATTCCTTATGTTACTTAAAAGATTGTCATATGTATTACAGAGATTACATAAAACAAACATAATAACAACAGTCAAGCATTTGATTAAAACAGGTCAAAATGTTGAAAGCTGCTGTAGATAAAAACGTTAACAGTCAACAATCAGCATACTATTTGTAAAGTCTAAACTTCAATTATGTCCGAAGACTGAATCAGTGGTATGATTTATCTCGATGACGATTTGGCTCTCTGCTTGACTTTTAAAAATACCATTTCCTAAAAATCGCTTTATTTTAGCGCCAAAATTATAGTAAACATAAAAGTTGCTTACCAGATTATCTTTATTTATATCAGGCGTTATAATGATGCTTCACTGTGTCATTTTATCTTGCTTATAAGAATTTGGCATAACTATCAGTAGGATTGCATCAAACATGCATGATAAACATGCTCATTGATATTAAGAGAATACGGCAATATGTTAAAAGCTGATGTTAGTTAATAACTTGTCAACACTAACGATCAGCATACTATGAGTCCCTTCTAGACGTCAAAGATAACCAGAATAACTCATCAGTAGTATGAGCCATCTTGATTACGTTTTAGCTGTCTTTTTGAGTTTTGAATAATCGCAGTTTTATAAATCGCTTAAATTTAGCGGCAAAATTATAGAAAAATTAAATCTTGATTATAAGACCATCTTTATTAATATCAAGAGTTTTTAAAATGCAACATTGTGTTATTTTTTTATCCTTTTTAAGAATGTTGCATTTGTTTTATTTAGATTGCATTAAACATGCATGATAACAATGGTCAAAGATTTCGATGGAATACGTCATATGTCGAAAGCTGATGTCGGTTAACTGCTAAACACATACCGATCAGAATACTTTTTTACTTATAAACGTTAAAGATGAACGAAAACAATCATTCGTAGTATGAGCTATTTTGATGATGTTTCGGCTGCCTGCTTGACTTTTAAAAAATTGCATTTTCTCTAAATAGCTCTATTCAAACTGCTAAATTCTCGTAAACATTGCTTATCAGACATCTCTATTCATAGTAGTCAATTCATTTGTTGCGTCATAAGATCATTTGTTAAATATATTCAAAAGGTTGACATATGTATCATTAAGTTTGGATTTAACAAGAGTAATAACAACAGTCTAGCATTTTCATTGAAATATGCCAAAATAATCTGCTGTTTAGTAAAAATGTCCACAGTTAACGATCAGCATACTATTTGTAACGTCTATACTTTCATGATTACTGAAAGCACTAAGCAGTATTATGAGTTCTTTTAATTTATATTTTGAGGTCTGCCTGATCTTTGAAAATATAGCATTTTCTATAAATTGTTTAATTTCAACGCAAAATTATAGTAAACTTAAAGTTTGCTCTTTTTAAACAATCTTTATTTATATCAAGTGTTTAAATTATGCAGGATTGTGTTGTTTTTATTATTTAAATAAATTTGGCAGGTGTATCATTCTAATTGCATCAAACAAGGATGATAACAATGGTCATGGATTTTAATGGAGTACGGCAATATTTTGAAAGCTGCTGTCCCATAATTACAGGTCAACACTAACGATCATCATACTATTAATCACTTTAAAACGTCAAAGATGAACGGAAGAACTTTTCTGTTGTAAGGGCTAACATGATGACGTTTCGGCTGTGGGCTTGACTTTTAAAAAATACCATTTTCTAAAAATATCTTAATTTTTGCGGCAAATTTATAGTAAACTTAAAACTGGCTTATTCGATCATTTTTATATTTCTCAGTCGTTTGAATGATCCTTTACTGTGCAATTTTATAATCCTTCAAAATACCTTGGCAGTTGTCAAATTAAGATTGCATCAAACATGCATGATTACAATGGTCATAAATTCAATGGAATACGGCAATTTTTTAAAGTTGCTATCAGGTAATAACTAGGCTACGAAAACGATCAGAATACTATTCGTTACTTCTCAGCGTTCAGATAAACAAAAGCAATCATATGTAGTATGTTGCATCTCGATGACGTGTATCATCGAGATTGCATTAAACAATCATAATAAAAACAGTCCAGCATTTCATTGAAACAGATCAAAAGCTGCTGTCGGGCAAAAACTTGTTAGCCCTTATTGATCAGATTACTATTTGTTACTTCTAAGCGTCAAAAATGAACAAAAGCACTAATCTGTAGTATGAGTCACCTCGATGACGTGTCGGCTGCCGGCTAAAATTTTGAAAAAATAGCATTTTCCCTAAATAGCTTAATTCGAACTGATGAATACTCGTAAACAAAAACTTGCTTATCAGAACATCTCTATTCATAAATGTCAATTCATTTGTGGCGTCATGGTGTCATTCCTTATGTTACTTAAAAGATTGTCATATGTATTACAGAGATTACATAAAACAAACATAATAACAACAGTCAAGCATTTGATTAAAACAGGTCAAAATGTTTAAAGCTGCTGTAGATAAAAACGTTAACAGTCAACAATCAGCATACTACTTGTAAAGTCTAAACTTCAATTATGTCCGAAGACTGAATCAGTGGTATGATTTATCTCGATGACGATTTGGCTCTCTGCTTGACTTTTAAAAATACCATTTCCTAAAAAACGCTTAATTTTAGCGCCAAAATTATAGTAAACATAAAAGTTGCTTACCAGATTATCTATATTTATATCAGGCGTTATAATGATGCTTCACTGTGTCATTTTATCTTGCTTATAAGAATTTGGCATAACTATCAGTAGGATTGCATCAAACATGCATGATAAACATGCTCATTGATATTAAGAGAATACGGCAATATGTTAAAAGCTGATGTTAGTTAATAACTTGTCAACACTAACGATCAGCATACTATGAGTCCCTCCTAGACGTCAAAGATAACCAGAATAACTCATCAGTAGTATGAGCCATCTTGATTACGTTTTAGCTGTCTTTTTGAGTTTTGAATAATCGCAGTTTTATAAATCGCTTAAATTTAGCGGCAAAATTATAGAAAAATTAAATCTTGATTATAAGACCATCTTTATTAATATCAAGAGTTTTTAAAATGCAACATTGTGTTATTTTTTATCCTTTTTAAGAATGTTGCATTTGTTTTATTTAGATTGCATTAAACATGCATGATAACAATGGTCAAAGATTTCGATGGAATACGTCATATGTCGAAAGCTGATGTCGGTTAACTGCTAAACACATACCGATCAGAATACCTTTTTACTTATAAACGTTAAAGATGAACGAAAACAATCATTCGTAGTATGAGCTATTTTGATGATGTTTTGGCTGCCTGCTTGACTTTTAAAAAATTGCATTTTCTCTAAATAGCTCTATTCAAACTGCTAAATTCTCGTAATCATTGCTTATCAGACATCTCTATTCATAGTAGTCAATTCATTTGTTGCGTCATAAGATCATTTGTTAAATATATTCAAAAGGTTGACATATGTATCATTAAGTTTGGATTTAAAAGAGTAATAACAACAGTCTAGCATTTTCATTGAAATATGTAAAATCGTAAAAGCTGCTGTTTAGTAAAAATGTCCACAGTTAACGATCAGCATACTATTTGTAACGTCTAAACTTTCATGATTACTGAAAGCACTAAGCAGTATTATGAGTTCTTTTAATTTATATTTTGAGGTCTGCCTGATCTTTGAAAATATAGCATTTTCTATAAATTGTTTAATTTCAACGCAAAATTATAGTAAACTTTAAGGTTTGCTCTTTTTAAACAATCTTTATTTATATCAAGTGTTTAAATTATGCAGGATTGTGTTGTTTTTATTATTTAAATAAATTTGGCAGGTGTATCATTCTAATTGCATCAAACAAGGATGATAACAATGGTCATGGATTTTAATGGAGTACGGCAATATTTTGAAAGCTGCTGTCCCATAATTACTGGTCAACACTAACGATCATCATACTATTAATCACTTTAAAACGTCAAAGATGAACGGAAGAACTTTTCTGTTGTAAGGGCTAACATGATGACGTTTCGGCTGTGGGCTTGACTTTTAAAAAATACCATTTTCTAAAAATATCTTAATTTTTGCGGCAAATTTATAGTAAACTTAAAACTGGCTTATTCGATCATTTTTATATTTCTCAGTCGTTTGAATGATCCTTTACTGTGCAATTTTATAATCCTTCAAAATACCTTGGCAGTTGTCAAATTAAGATTGCATCAAACATGCATGATTACAATGGTCATAAATTCAATGGAATACGGCAATTTTTTAAAGTTGCTATCAGGTAATAACTAGGCTACGAAAACGATCAGAATACTATTCGTTACTTCTCAGCGTTCAGATAAACAAAAGCAATCATATGTAGTATGTTGCATCTCGATGACGTGTATCATCGAGATTGCATTAAACAATCATAATAAAAACAGTCCAGCATTTCATTGAAACAGATCAAAAGCTGCTGTCGGGCAAAAACTTGTTAGCCCTTATTGATCAGATTACTATTTGTTACTTCTAAGCGTCAAAAATGAACAAAAGCACTAATCTGTAGTATGAGTCACCTCGATGACGTGTCGGCTGCCGGCTAAAATTTTGAAAAAATAGCATTTTCCCTAAATAGCTTAATTCGAACTGATGAATACTCGTAAACAAAAACTTGCTTATCAGAACATCTCTATTCATAAATGTCAATTCATTTGTGGCGTCATGGTGTCATTCCTTATGTTACTTAAAAGATTGTCATATGTATTACAGAGATTACATAAAACAAACATAATAACAACAGTCAAGCATTTGATTAAAACAGGTCAAAATGTTGAAAGCTGCTGTAGATAAAAACGTTAACAGTCAACAATCAGCATACTACTTGTAAAGTCTAAACTTCAATTATGTCCGAAGACTGAATCAGTGGTATGATTCATCTCGATGACGATTTGGCTCTCTGCTTGACTTTTAAAAATACCATTTCCTAAAAATCGCTTAATTTTAGCGCCAAAATTATAGTAAACATAAAAGTTGCTTACCAGATTATCTATATTTATATCAGGCGTTATAATGATGCTTCACTGTGTCATTTTATCTTGCTTATAAGAATTTGGCATAACTATCAGTAGGATTGCATCAAACATGCATGATAAACATGCTCATTGATATTAAGAGAATACGGCAATATGTTAAAAGCTGATGTTAGTTAATAACTTGTCAACACTAACGATCAGCATACTATGAGTCCCTCTTAGACGTCAAAGATAACCAGAATAACTCATCAGTAGTATGAGCCATCTTGATTACGTTTTAGCTGTCTTTTTGAGTTTTGAATAATCGCAGTTTTATAAATCGCTTAAATTTAGCGGCAAAATTATAGAAAAATTAAATCTTGATTATAAGACCATCTTTATTAATATCAAGAGTTTTTAAAATGCAACATTGTGTTATTTTTTTATCCTTTTTAAGAATGTTGCATTTGTTTTATTTAGATTGCATTAAACATGCATGATAACAATGGTCAAAGATTTCGATGGAATACGTCATATGTCGAAAGCTGATGTCGGTTAACTGCTAAACACATACCGATCAGAATACTTTTTTACTTATAAACGTTAAAGATGAACGAAAACAATCATTCGTAGTATGAGCTATTTTGATGATGTTTCGGCTGCCTGCTTGACTTTTAAAAAATTGCATTTTCTCTAAATAGCTCTATTCAAACTGCTAAATTCTCGTAATCATTGCTTATCAGACATCTCTATTCATAGTAGTCAATTCATTTGTTGCGTCATAAGATCATTTGTTAAATATATTCAAAAGGTTGACATATGTATCATTAAGTTTGGATTTAACAAGAGTAATAACAACAGTCTAGCATTTTCATTGAAATATGTAAAATCGTAAAAGCTGCTGTTTAGTAAAAATGTCCACAGTTAACGATCAGCATACTATTTGTAACGTCTAAACTTTCATGATTACTGAAAGCACTAAGCAGTATTATGAGTTCTTTTAATTTATATTTTGAGGTCTGCCTGATCTTTGAAAATATAGCATTTTCTATAAATTGTTTAATTTCAACGCAAAATTATAGTAAACTTAAAGTTTGCTCTTTTTAAACAATCTTTATTTATATCAAGTGTTTAAATTATGCAGGATTGTGTTGTTTTTATTATTTAAATAAATTTGGCAGGTGTATCATTCTAATTGCATCAAACAAGGATGATAACAATGGTCATGGATTTTAATGGAGTACGGCAATATTTTGAAAGCTGCTGTCCCATAATTACTGGTCAACACTAACGATCATCATACTATTAATCACTTTAAAACGTCAAAGATGAACGGAAGAACTTTTCTGTTGTAAGGGCTAACATGATGACGTTTCGGCTGTGGGCTTGACTTTTAAAAAATACCATTTTCTAAAAATATCTTAATTTTTGCGGCAAATTTATAGTAAACTTAAAACTGGCTTATTCGATCATTTTTATATTTCTCAGTCGTTTGAATGATCCTTTACTGTGCAATTTTATAATCCTTCAAAATACCTTGGCAGTTGTCAAATTAAGATTGCATCAAACATGCATGATTACAATGGTCATAAATTCAATGGAATACGGCAATTTTTTAAAGTTGCTATCAGGTAATAACTAGGCTACGAAAACGATCAGAATACTATTCGTTACTTCTCAGCGTAAAGATAAACAAAAGCAATCATATGTAGTATGTTGCATCTCGATGACGTGTATCATCGAGATTGCATTAAACAATCATAATAAAAACAGTCCAGCATTTCATTGAAACAGATCAAAAGCTGCTGTCGGGCAAAAACTTGTTAGCCCTTATTGATCAGATTACTATTTGTTACTTCTAAGCGTCAAAAATGAACAAAAGCACTAATCTGTAGTATGAGTCACCTCGATGACGTGTCGGCTGCCGGCTAAAATTTTGAAAAAATAGCATTTTCCCTAAATAGCTTAATTCGAACTGATGAATACTCGTAAACAAAAACTTGCTTATCAGACCATCTCTATTTATAAATGTCAATTCATTTGTGGCGTCATGGTGTCATTCCTTATGTTACTTAAAAGATTGTCATATGTATTACAGAGATTACATAAAACAAACATAATAACAACAGTCAAGCATTTGATTAAAACATGGTCAAAATGTTGAAAGCTGCTGTAGATAAAAACGTTAACAGTCAACAATCAGCATACTAATTGTAAAGTCTAAACTTCAATTATGTCCGAAGACTGAATCTATGGTTTGATTTATCTCGTTGACGATTTGGCTCTCTGCTTGACTTTTAAAAATACCATTTCCTAAAAAACGCTTAATTTTAGCGCCAAAATTATAGTAAACATTAAAAGTTGCTTACCAGATTATCTATATTTATATCAGGCGTTATAATGATGCTTTACTGTGTCATTTTATCTTGCTTATAAGAATTTGGCATAACTATCAGTAGGATTGCATCAAACATGCATGATAAACATGCTCATTGATATTAAGAGAATATGGCAATATGTTAAAAGCTGATGTTAGTTAATAACTTGTCAACACTCTCGATCAGCATACTATGAGTCCCTCCTAGACGTCAAAGATAACCAGAATAACTCATCAGTAGTATGAGCCATCTTGATTACGTTTTGGGATCCATTTTGAGTTTTGAATAATCGCAGTTTTATAAATCGCTTAAATTTAGCGGCAGAATTTTAGAAAAATTAAAGTCTTGATTATAACACTATCTTTATTAATATCAAGAGTTTTTAAAATGCAACATTGTGTTATATTTTATGTTTTTTAAAAATGTTGCATTTGTTTTATTTAGATTGCATTAAACATGCATGATAACAATGGTCAAAGATTTCGATGGAATACGTCATATGTCGAAAGCTGATGTCGGTTAACTGCTAAACACATACCGATCAGAATACTATTTTACTTATAAACGTCAAAGATGAACGAAAACAATCATTCGTAGTATGAGCTATTTTGATGATGTTTCGGCTGCCTGCTTGACTTTTAAAAAATTGCATTTTCTCTAAATAGCTCTATTCAAACTGCTAAATTCTCGTAAACATTGCTTATCAGTCATCTTTATTAATAGTAGTCAATTCATTTTTTGCGTCACAAGATCATTTGTTAAATATATTCAAAAGGTTGACATATGTATCATTAAGATTGGATTAAACAAGAGTAATAACAACAGTCTTGCATTTTCATTGAAATATGCTAAAATAATCTGCTGTTTAGTAAAAATTTCCACAGTTAACGATCAGCATACTATTTGTAACGTCTAAACTTTCATGATTACTGAAAGCACTTAAGCAGTATTATGAGTTCTTTTAATTTATATTTTGAGGTCTGCCTGATCTTTGAAAATATAGCATTTTCTATAAATTGTTTAATTTCAACGCAAAATTGTAGTAAACTTAAAGTTTGCTCTTTTTAAACAATCTTTATTTATATCAAGTGTTTTAATTATGCAGGATTGTGTTGTTTTTATTATTTAAATAAATTTGGCAGGTGTATCATTCTAATTGCATCAAACAAGGATGATAACAATGGTCATGGATTTTAATGGAGTACGGCAATATTTTGAAAGCTGCTGTCCCATAATTACTGGTCAACACTAACGATCATCATACTATCGATCACTTAAAAACGTCAAAGATGAACGGAAGAACTTTTCTGTTGTAAGGGCTAACATGATGACGTTTCGGCTGTGGGCTTGACTTTTAAAAAATACCATTTTCTAAAAATATCTTAATTTTTGCGGCAAATTTATAGTAAACTTAAAACTGGCTTATTCGATCATTTTTATATTTCTCAGTCGTTTGAATGATCCTTTACTGTGCAATTTTATAATCCTTCAAAATACCTTGGCAGTTGTCAAATTAAGATTGCATCAAACATGCATGATTACAATGGTCATAAATTCAATGGAATACGGCAATTTTTTAAAGTTGCTATCAGGTAATAACTAGGCTACGAAAACGATCAGAATACTATTCGTTACTTCTCAGCGTTCAGATAAACAAAAGCAATCATATGTAGTATGTTGCATCTCGTAAAGTGTATCATCGAGATTGCATTAAACAATCATTATAAAAACAGTCCAGCATTTCATTAAAACAGATCAAAAGCTGCTGTCCGGCAAAAACGTGTTAGCCCTTATTGATCAGATTACTATTTGTTACTTCTAAGCGTCAAAAATGAACAATAGCACAAATCTGTAGTATAAGTCACCTCGATGACATGTCGGCTGCCGACTAAAATTTTGAAAAAATAGCATTTTCCCTAAATAGCTTAATTCGAACTGATGAATATACGTAAACAAAAACTTTCTTATCAGAACATCTCTGTTCATAAATGTCAATTCATTTGTGGCGTCATGGTGTCATTCCTTATGTTACTTAAAAGATTGTCATATGTATTACAGAGATTACATAAAACAAACATAATAACAACAGTCAAGCATTTGATAAAAACAGGTAAAAATGTTGAAAGCTGCTGTAGATAAAAACTTTGACAGTCAACAATCAGCATACTACTTGTAAAGTCTAAACTTCAATTATGTCTGAAGACTGAATCAGTGGTATGATTTATCTCGATGACGATTTGGATCTCTGCTTGACTTTTAAAAAAACCATTTCCAAAAAAACGCTTAGTTTTAGCGCTAAAATTATATTAAACATAAAAGTTGCTTACCAGATTATCTATATTTAGATCAGGCGTTATAATGATGCTTCACTGTGTCATTTTATCTTGCTTATAAGAATTTGGCATAACTATCAGAAGGATTGCATCAAACATGCATGATAAACATGCTCATTGATATTAAGAGAATATGGCAATATGTAAAAAGCTGATGTTAGTTAATAACTTGTCAACATCAACGATTAGCATACTTTGAGTCCCTCATAGACGTCAAAGATAACCAGAATAACTCATCAGTAGTATGAGCAATCTTGATTACGTTTTAGCTGTCTTTTTGAGTTTTGAATAATCGCAGTTTTCTAAATCGCTTAAATTTAGCGGCAAAATTATAGAAAAATAAAATCTTGATTATAAGACCATCTTCATTAATATCCAGAGTTTTTAAAATGCAACATTGTGTTATTTTTTTATCTATTTTAAGAATGTTGCATTTGTTTTATTTAGATTGCATTAAACATGCATGATAACAATGGTCAAAGATTTCGATGGAATACGTCATATGTCGAAAGCTGATGTCGGTTAAATGCTAAACACATACCGATCAGAATACTTTTTTACTTATAAACTTTAAAGATGAACGAAAACAATCATTCGTAGCATGAGCTATTTTGATGATGTTTTGGCTGCCGGCTTGACTTTTAAAAAATTGCATTTCTCTATTCAAACTGCTAAATTCTCGTAATCATTGCTTATCAGACATCTCTATTCATAGTAGTCAATTCATTTGTTGCGTCATAAGATCATTTGTTGAATATATTCAAAAGGTTGACATATGTATCATTAAGTTTGGATTTAACGAGAGTAATAACAACAGTCTAACATTTTCATTGAAATATGTAAAATCGTAAAAGCTGCTGTTTAGTAAAAATGTCCACAGTTAACGATCAGCATACTATTTGTAACGTCTAAACTTTCATGATTACTGAAAGCACTAAGCAGTATTATGAGTTCTTTTAATTTGTATTTTGAGGTCTGCCGGATCTTTGAAAATATAGCATTTTCTATAAATTGTTTAATTTCAGCGCAAAATTGTAGTAAACTTAAAGTTTGCTCTTTTTAAACAATCTTTATTTATATCAAGTGTTTTAATTATGCAGGATTGTGTTGTTTTTATTATTTAAATAAATTTGGCAGGTGTATCATTCTAATTGCATCAAACAAGGATGATAACAATGGTCATGGATTTTAATGGAGTACGGCAATATTTTGAAAGCTGCTGTCCCATAATTACTGGTCAACACTAACGATCATCATACTATTAATCACTTTTAAATGTTAAAGATGAACGGAAGAACTTTTATGAGGTAAGGGCTAACATGTTGACGTTTCGGCTGTGGGCTTGACTTTTGAAAAATACCATTTTCTAAAAATATCTTAATTTTTGCGGCAAATTTATAGTAAACTTTAAAACTGGCTTATTCGATCATTTTTATATTTCTCAGTCGTTTGAATGATCCTTTACTGTGCAATTTTATAATCCTTCAAAATACCTTGGCAGTTGTCAAATTAAGATTGCATCAAACATGCATGATTACAATGGTCATAAATTCAATGGAATACGGCAATTTTTTAAAGTTGCTATCAGGTAATAACTAGGCTACGAAAACGATCAGAATACTATTCGTTACTTCTCAGCGTAAAGATAAACAAAAGCAATCATATGTAGTATGTTGCATCTCGATGACGTGTATCATCGAGATTGCATTAAACAATCATAATAAAAACAGTCCAGCATTTCATTGAAACAGATCAAAAGCTGCTGTCGGGCAAAAACTTGTTAGCCCTTATTGATCAGATTACTATTTGTTACTTCTAAGCGTCAAAAATAAACAAAAGCACTAATCTGTAGTATGAGTCACCTCGATGACGTGTCGGCTGCCGGCTAAAATTTTG
The DNA here is from genome assembly GCA_012934845.2 of Pomphorhynchus laevis. Taxonomy (NCBI): domain Eukaryota; kingdom Metazoa; phylum Acanthocephala; class Palaeacanthocephala; order Echinorhynchida; family Pomphorhynchidae; genus Pomphorhynchus; species Pomphorhynchus laevis. Next base: position 11,892 of record WNNJ02000523.1, read on the forward strand.
AAAAAATAGCATTTTCCCTAAATAGCTTAATTCGAACTGATGAATACTCGTAAACAAAAACTTGCTTATTAGACCATCTCTATTTATAAATGTCAAATCATTTGTTGCTTCATTGTGTCATTCCTTATGTTACTTAAAAGATTGTCATATGTATTATAGAGATAACATAAAACAAACATAAAAACAACAGTCAAGCATTTGATTAAAACATGTCAAAATGTTGAAAGCTGCTGTAGATAAAAACGTTAACAGTCAACAATCAGCATACTAATTGTAAAGTCTAAACTTCAATTATGTCCGAAGACTGAATCTATGGTTTGATTTATCTCGTTGACGATTTGGCTCTCTGCTTGACTTTTAAAAATACCATTTCCTAAAAAACGCTTAATTTTAGCGCCAAAATTATAGTAAACATTAAAGTTGCATACCAGATTATCTATATTTATATCAGGCGTTATAATGATGCTTTACTGTGTCCTTTAATCTTGCCTTTAAGAATTTGGCATAACTATCAGTTGGATTGCATCAAACATGCATGATAAACATGCTCATTGATATTAAGAGAATATGGCAATATGGTAAAAGCTGATGTTAGTTAATAACTTGTCAACACTCTCGATCAGCATTCTATGAGTCCCTCCTAGAAGTCAAAGATAACCAGAATAACTCATCAGTAGTATGAGCCATCTTGATTACGTTTTGGGATCCATTTTGAGTTTTGAATAATCGCAGTTTTATAAATCGCTTAAATTGAGCGGCAGAATTTTAGAAAAATAAAGTCTTGATTATAACACTATCTTTATTAATATCAAGAGTTTTTAAAATGCAACATTGTGTTATATTTTATGTTTTTTAAAAATGTTGCATTTGTTTTATTTAGATTGCATTAAACATGCATGATAACAATGGTCAAAGATTTCGATGGAATACGTCATATGTCGAAAGCTGATGTCGGTTAACTGCTAAACACATACCGATCAGAATACTATTTTACTTATAAACGTCAAAGATGAACGAAAACAATCATTCGTAGTATGAGCTATTTTGATGATGTTTCGGCTGCCTGCTTGACTTTTAAAAAATTGCATTTTCTCTAAATAGCTCTATTCAAACTGCTAAATTCTCGTAAACATTGCTTATCAGTCATCTTTATTAATAGTAGTCAATTCATTTTTTGCGTCACAAGATCATTTGTTAAATATATTCAAAAGGTTGACATATGTATCATTAAGATTGGATTAAACAAGAGTAATAACAACAGTCTTGCATTTTCATTGAAATATGCTAAAATAATCTGCTGTTTAGTAAAAATTTCCACAGTTAACGATCAGCATACTATTTGTAACGTCTAAACTTTTATGATTACTGAAAGCACTTAGCAGTATTATGAGTTCTTTTAATTTATATTTTGAGGTCTGCCTGATCTTTGAAAATATAGCATTTTCTATAAATTGTTTAATTTCAACGCAAAATTATAGTAAACTTAAAGTTTGCTCTTTTTAAACAATCTTTATTTATATCAAGTGTTTAAATTATGCAGGATTGTGTTGTTTTTATTATTTAAATAAATTTGGCAGGTGTATCATTCTAATTGCATCAAACAAGGATGATAACAATGGTCATGGATTTTAATGGAGTACGGCAATATTTTGAAAGCTGCTGTCCCATAATTACTGGTCAACACTAACGATCATCATACTATTAATCACTTAAAAACGTCAAAGATGAACGGAAGAACTTTTCTGTTGTAAGGGCTAACATGATGACGTTTCGGCTGTGGGCTTGACTTTTAAAAAATACCATTTTCTAAAAATATCTTAATTTTTGCGGCAAATTTATAGTAAACTTAAAACTGGCTTATTCGATCATTTTTATATTTCTCAGTCGTTTGAATGATCCTTTACTGTGCAATTTTATAATCCTTCAAAATACCTTGGCAGTTGTCAAATTAAGATTGCATCAAACATGCATGATTACAATGGTCATAAATTCAATGGAATACGGCAATTTTTTAAAGTTGCTATCAGGTAATAACTAGGCTACGAAAACGATCAGAATACTATTCGTTACTTCTCAGCGTAAAGATAAACAAAAGCAATCATATGTAGTATGTTGCATCTCGATGACGTGTATCATCGAGATTGCATTAAACAATCATAATAAAAACAGTCCAGCATTTCATTGAAACAGATCAAAAGCTGCTGTCGGGCAAAAACTTGTTAGCCCTTATTGATCAGATTACTATTTGTTACTTCTAAGCGTCAAAAATGAACAAAAGCACTAATCTGTAGTATGAGTCACCTCGATGACGTGTCGGCTGCCGGCTAAAATTTTGAAAAAATAGCATTTTCCCTAAATAGCTTAATTCGAACTGATGAATACTCGTAAACAAAAACTTGCTTATCAGAACATCTCTATTCATAAATGTCAATTCATTTGTGGCGTCATGGTGTCATTCCTTATGTTACTTAAAAGATTGTCATATGTATTACAGAGATTACATAAAACAAACATAATAACAACAGTCAAGCATTTGATTAAAACATGTCAAAATGTTGAAAGCTGCTGTAGATAAAAACGTTAACAGTCAACAATCAGCATACTAATTGTAAAGTCTAAACTTCAATTATGTCCGAAGACTGAATCAGTGGTTTGATTTATCTCGATGACGATTCGACTCTCTGCTTGACTTTTAAAAATACCATTTACTAAAAAACGCTTAATTTTAGCGCCAAAATTATAGTAAACAAAGAAGTTGCTTAACAGATTATCTATATTTATATCAGGCGTTATAATGATGCTTCACTGTGTCATTTTATCTTGCTTATAAGAATTTGGCATAACTATCAGTAGGATTGCATCAAACATGCATGATAAACATGCTCATTGATATTAAGAGAATATGGCAATATGTTAAAAGCTGATGTTAGTTAATAACTTGTCAACACTCTCGATCAGCATACTATGAGTCCCTCCTAGACGTCAAAGATAACCAGAATAACTCATCAGTAGTATGAGCCATCTTGATTACGTTTTGGCTGCCTTTTTGAGTTTTGAATAATCGCAGTTTTATAAATCGTTTTAATTTAGCGGCAGAATTCTAGAAAAATAAAATCTTGATTATAAGACCATCTTTATTAATATCAAGAGTTTTTAAAATGCAACATTGTGTTTTTTTTATGTTTTTTAAGAATGTTGCATTTGTTTTATTTAGATTGCATTAAACATGCATGATAACAATGGTCAAATATTTCAATGGAATACGTTATATGTCGAAAGCTGATGTCGGTTAACTGCTAAGCACATACCGATCAGAATACTATTTTGCTTATAAAGGTCAAAGATGAACGAAAACAATCATTCGTAGTATGAGCTATTTTGATGATGTTTCGGCTGCCTGCTTGACTTTTAAAAAATTGCATTTTCTCTAAATAGCTCTATTCAAACTGCTAAATTCTCGTAAACATTGCTTATCAGACATCTCTATTCATAGTAGTAAATTCATTTGTTGCGTCATAAGATCATTTGTTAAATATATTCAAAAGGTTGACATATGTATCATTAAGATTGGATTAAACAAGAGTAATAACAACAGTCTTGCATTTTCATTGAAATATGCTAAAATAATCTGCTGTTTAGTAAAAATTTCCACAGTTAACGATCAGCATACTATTTGTAACGTCTAAACTTTTATGATTACTGAAAGCACTTAGCAGTATTATGAGTTCTTTTAATTTATATTTTGAGGTCTGCCTGATCTTTAAAAATATAGCATTTCTATATGAAATTATATTTCTTCATTTCTAGAAGAAAACATTTCTATATTAAATCAAAAACTATTAGAAAAAGAAGATTTTTGGATTAAAACGCTTAATTCCATGTACCCATTAGGATTGAATGACGTGGTACAAGGAATTGGCAGAAGTAGTATAATACATAATAAACAACTATATTATAATAATCCGGTTAAACGCAAACCAAGAAGTCATGGTGATAAAAGGAATAGGAAAATAGAGTTAAAAATATTAAAAAAGATATGTATATAAATGAACAATTAGAAATATTAAAACAATTTTTAAGTGATAATAAGCTAAAAGATCTTTATGTAAATATAAGAAGTTTTTCTAAAGATATCATATGTTCAATAAATCAAAAATTAATTAACGACTATGATAGGCTAAGTTGTATAATAGACAGTTATTGTAATACAAAATACTATAATCGTACAATAAATGTAAATAATAACAATAGAAAATATACATTAACCATAAACTTCATTAATAAATGTATAGATAACATAAATATAGCCGGACTTTTAAATAATTCTAAAAGTAAAGAAATAATAGGGTCAGATTTAAGTAAATATATTCCTAAAATAAGGTATAAACTCCTACCACCATTAGGACGAAAAATTTGTAATTATAATAAAGAATTAAAATTAATATGTAACGATAATATTAGAAACATAATGGAAACAGAATGCAATTGTAAAAGTCTTAGTTTTGATAAAATAAATGAACATATATGTACC
>WNNJ02000524.1:0-119090 GCA_012934845.2 Pomphorhynchus laevis
GCTTTAATTACTTTAAGCATTTTATTCATATAAACAGAAAGTGGTTTTAATGTACATTTAAACGCACTACATATGAACCTAGGTTTTTTGGATTTTTATGTAATTTTGGATTCCAATATAATATAGGTATAGTTTTATTATCTAATTCAACCTTTATACCCTTTTTATCCATTATAGAACAGTGACTTGTAATAATTGATTCTAAACTCAACTCACTACGTTCATATGCTGGATTTACATTTAAATCATTAGAATTAACCTCTTTCATTAGTATATCATAATAAAGCTTTTTGCATATGAAGACAAAGTTATTACTAGCTTTATCAATAGTTGTTATTATATAGTTATCCTTTAATTTAGTAAGTTCTTTATACATATCTTTATTAATTTTATCTTTCCTTTTATAATTGTAAATAATAATTTAAATTGAATTAATAGAATCCTTAAATATTTTGATAAATCAAAATTATTTACAGTAGGAACATCTATATTTAAACAGGTAAAAGGTGTTTCAATAGGAGTAATAGTAGCCCAATTATAGCTGACTTGTTTTTAAGCTTTATAGAATATGAATTTGTTCATAACTGTGTAAAAACTAAATCTAAACAATATAAATATATGAAATATATGTTTCGATACATTGATGATATATGTGTATTTAATTCTAACAATTTTTATTCAATATGTCAACATATAAACAGGTTGCCTTATTCTTAACAAAACCAATATTAATGATAAAGAAAGTATATATCTTGATATGAACATTAAATAAACTTCAATTATCGTAAATATGACATATTTTAACATGAAACATTTAAATTTGATGCTGGCATCTTTTTTGGCAATTGTAATTAGCTTAAACAATTATAAATTTTCTTCAAGAAACTTTATCTTAAATTTCAATTTTAAATATTAACAAATAATGATAATGATAACTATATAAGTTATATATTAAGTTAACTATATAAGTTAACTTTATATATAAGTTAACTTATAAGTTAACTTATTTAACTTAATATTAAATCTTATATAACAATTTTTTATTAATTGTTATAAAATCTAAAAATTAAAATATTTATTACATAAATGCAAAATACGTAAACTCAGTTAACTAATTAATCCCGATCACATAAAAATTGGAAGGAACTTTATTATATTATGAGAATGTTACATCCGATTGACATTTAGCTGTATCTTGGCATCCGATTCATGAAAATCTATTTGCAAGTGGAGGTGCTGATGGAGGAATGTATTTTTGGCTGGTCGGGTAAATTGCGTTGTTATTTTGTATTTTTAAATGTTCAACTTTCACCTGATTTTTAGATCTGAATCTGAATTGGCAGCAATGGAAAATGCCCACGACGGAATGATATGGGATTTATCATGGCATCCACTTGGACATATGCTTGTATCAGGTTCAAACGATCACACTACGTAAGTTGCTTCTTTATTTCAATATTATATTATATTAATTCAAAAGTTTTATTAAACCAAATGAATTTAATAATTTACATCTAACCAGTTTATTAAATCGAAACCTAAAATCTTTAAATTAAAAAAATCTTTAATTCTTTTATCAAATCTAAAATCATTATTTTTTAAATAAATATTATAATATTTATATTGTAATATTTTTAACTTAATTTTAATAATCAGATAAATTTAATAATCAGATTAATTTAATTTATAAATTAATTTATAGACTAATTATTTTTACAAATTAACCGTAATTTTAATATATTATATCGCTAAACGCTTTATTAATTGATTTTTTCATAATATTCGATTTATAAGGATTTTATCGTTATTCTATCAATCGATTTTTTAAGCGCATCTTAAATATACAACGAAGATTCTCGTTGTAGATACATATTAGCATTTATTAAGAATCAAAAACTGTAATTTATCGTTCAGAGAAAATACGGTAAATGTTATTTCTAGAAAAGGATCACAATTAAGTTATGAAATGTATATATGAAATCCCGATGTTAAATATTCAGGAACGATCTGGTATAATTGAAAGTCGCATAATTGACATTTTGCAAGTAACTACTGGCATCTTTATAAAATAAAAAATTTGAATTTTCTGAAGATGCTAATTTTCTTAACTTTCTTAGCTGGCTTACTCTTTTATTTATACCTTGCCCAGTTTGATCAATGTATATTTCATCGCAGTCTTTACAAGGGATTTTATAAATAACGAATGGATTGTTGTTGATGGATTTAATTTTTAAAAAATTATACAATTTAGGCATTATTTTATTGTAAAAAACTATATCATGGGATGTTGAAATTTGGTTTTCATTAACGTATTTTTTAAAAACGATTATTCCATATATCATTGATATGTGGAATTCCGACATACTTCTGTTCTTTTAAAGGACTAATAATATGAATTTTATGAGTCCGTGTCCTATATATAGCCTTTTTAACCGCCCACTCTGGAAACAAGCAATTCTTTAGTTTATCATAGCATTAATAATGATCACATAATTGATTTCGATGGAACTACCATATCATCAAAAGAATCCAGTATGTTTAAACGTAAGATCTTAGAAGCGTTTTATATTAACAAACTAAAGGATACCTTAATGGTTGGTAATAAAGCTGACTTTACCTTAAAATTAATATAAACGAAAGCCTTTGATTATAAGAATATTTTGTTATAAACTTCCATTCTTTTAATGGACAAAAATATGAATTTTATCTTTTCAAGTCTTAAATAAAGCATTTTTGAGTCTTTACTATGGAAATTGGTTTCTTTTCAAAGTATTAATTATTAAGCCCTCACGTCTTTTCCTAGCTATTTTTTGTTTTCTTATAGTGGTTTGTGCTTAATGGTGATGACGACAACCAACAATATCTTTAAAACAATTTTTGTAAAATTACTTTTATAAGCAAAATGTAAATGCTAGTTTAACATGCTTTCTCTTTAGTCGATTTTGGACTAGAAACAGACCTGGCGATACGTTAATAGAAAAGTCAAACGAAGAAGTAGTTGAACCGCCAAAATTTCACGTATTTTCCGGTAGTTTCAGTTTTCTAGATAATGGCAAATTTACTAAGCTTTAGCTTTTATTGATTTAGTAAACTTAATTTAGATAAAAAAAACTTGTTAAATAATAAACATTTAAAATTTCTAACCAAACTGTTTTATAAATTTGACTTCTTTTTATAAAACTTATCATGACGGGTTTGAATATCTCCTTGAAACGGCGTTGAATGGTTTGTACGAAATGACTTATTTGTGACCAGTTTCAATACTTTGACATGTATATGAAATTGTATGTAATGCCATGCAATTATTAGAAATCGTATGGTTTAATTTATCAACTTATCACACACTTACACACTTTTGAAAGATTGTATAATTAAATGAAAAAATCATTTTCCTTTTCTATTTTGAAACATCAACAAAATATTATACTTTTATTTATTCAATCATATTTAATTTTCATATTTAAATTTTGTTTGTTTTATTTATCAAAATATTTGGATAATATAAAAAATATTAAAAGAAAAAATATTTTATTTTTAATGTGCTAACCATTAAAAATAATTTTTTCTTGTTTAAAATCGGTTGTATCTTTTCTTTTATATGAATCATATCTTTTATCTTTAAAGGTATGTACATTATATTTTATTTAAGGATTTCTTTAATGAAAATATACATGATAAATTTAATATAAAAATATAATGAAATGAATGAATCAATGAAAATTTAGATGACAAAGTCGAAGCTGATATTCCGGGGTTGGGCAACGATGAAAGTTTACTTACAACTATTAGACAAAAACGAACTGAAGGTAATTTTCAAAGTTAAAGTTTTAAATTACTTTTTATAAATGTAAGAAAATAAATGTTAAGAATTTGCTGGTTTTAAATTAAAATATCATTTGGATAAACATTTTTAAATACTCTTTGGAGACTCGTTTCGTGATTCGACTCAGTTTTTGGCATCCTAATTGTGGTCAAGACATTTATAAGTTCTAAGTTTTCGTTTGCTAAATTCTATATTTTTGATACTCCAGAACTGTTCGGTTGACAGGTTGGTGGGGGCAGTTTTGACAATATACTCTATCAGATAATGTAGTTATTTTCGATACTTCATTTATTTAGCCCGTCCTACTCAATTGCTGATATTATTAATTAGAATTTAAAAATACCTGAAACTAAGTTAATATAGTAAGCCCATTTTGGTATCTGGTTACTTCCACTTTCTTTCCGAATCTTTAGCTTGCTTTAGGCTTTGAATGCTAGTCACTTATTTTCTAACTTGATTTACACGTGCCAAAAGAGAAATTGTCTTATGCATCTTGGAATGGGCGTAGTTATGCATATATCATCTAACTTACATTTCCTTATAGAGTGTCAACTTTATGTTGACATGGATTTCCTGGAGATTTTATGCAAGCAAAAGCCTGTGTGTTGTAGTGTCGGTGTTTTTAGGACAGTCTGTTTAAAGCTCTAATTAGGCAATGCAGATAGCCGGCCTTTATGAAACAAACATGAATATAAAGAACATGCTAATTTGTTAGACTCGTATTTCTTTAATTATTAATTTCAAAACTTAAAAAATACTTAACTACAATAACTAATAACTAATTAATGAATAACTAAATAATTATAAGTTGATGAATAAATAATTAATTATTAATCAATAATTAATAAATAATATTAACTGATAATAATATTAATATATTATAATTTTTTTAAAGACAAAAATGTATTCAAATAAAATTAAAATTGTTAATATTAAATGTCGTAAAGGGAAACCGGTGGGCACCGCGAACAACGATGTAATGATGATACAGTAAGCATCATTTGATGTACCAATGGTATCATGATTATAAAGCTGTAACGGTAACGTTTGTGAGTGTTTTTTATGGAAAAACAAGAATACTCGTTTTTGCCATTATGTCATCTATGCCTATCAAACGTCTGCCTGTTCTTCGCTGAGCGTGGGCCACGGATGCACATCGATATCCAGTGCGCAAGCTGAAGTTCGATAGTCTCTCGGAGGCGTGTTATTTCGTGAGCATATGTGGCGCTCATCTTTGCAGCAAGCTTGTCCGCAAGCCGTTGCAAAAACCTCGGAGCAGATGTTCCCTCCCTGCTTAAGCAGGAGAGTACAATCGGGGAGAAATTCGCTCTCTCGATCAAAGAGACGCGCTTTTGGTATTTTGAGCACTTCCGCTGCTCGTGGTATTCCAAGCATGAAATTGTAGTAGATCTGCCGAGGTTCAGCGGAGCGAATGCGTTGAACACGCAGTTGTCGAATTCTACGGCGGCCGCTCGTTCCGAGCGGCTGCCGTAGAATCCACAATATGCTATGTTTAGCCGTGCGTCTGTGTCGGTGTCGTTGCTGCATGCTCAAAACGAATGTTGTCATCGACCGGATTCAACGTCGGTTCGACTGATACACTGTCGCAAACTTCGGTGGGTGTCTTTGCCATTATGTCTCGGATTGAGTCATGCCTGATCGAGGGCTGTCCCCCATTTGGGATATGTTAGGCAGTGCGCTATTGAAGTCGTCGAGCCGCAAGAGCAACGAGTAGGTGCGTCTTTGCATATTGTGTTGTAGCGCACGGCGATGGCATAGCGAAACATGCTATGTGTTGTCGATAAGTCTGCTGATTTCTAGTGAGGAACGCCGATAGCCACGAGTATTCTTCCTTCACCGTTGAATGCTCGATTGTTTTACGCATATGTTCGTGAGGCATGTGATAAAATGATTGCCTTGTTGCTAGCCTGTTTTTGTTTGCGCAATGCGGTAGAGAGTTAGCATTGTTCAGATCTCAATTCGGTCTCTTGTAGCCCTTCCAAGTATGGATCGCACAACATTAGCGAGTTTTTGTATTCTTATTCAGCGATCCGACATGAATCCACTATCCCGAGACCGCCGCAATTTAGAGGTAATGAGAGGATAGGCCACAACGAACCGCGAGAGTCATCTAATCGAAGAAAAACGTTGAACTCATTGCGTATTGTACTCTGAAGAGGGCTGAACCAATCTGGCTAACACTGAATCGTCCGTCGCATGTGAGCCCACTTGTGTTGCAGTGATTTTGTGAAGCAAGTATATGCGATCTGTGTGTCCAGAACTCCAACTTCAGCTAGTCGCTCGACGAGTTTGCAGAATTTTGATAACTTTGTTTCGATAGAGTTTAGAAGGTGGGGACGATCTCCAACAGGAGCACCAAGGATGATCGTTTCGTCGTTTCTATCTCAATTTTACAAAAAGTTGATGTATGTGTGTCGTATTGGCTGTGCATTTCTTGGAATTTACATAGAATCCGAAAACTGGACCTATGTTACACAACAAATCAAAGACATACTTGTTGTCACTTGATGTGCCGATCATATTACCATCATCAGCATACCAGAACTGTCGGACGTCCGGAAACCTTGTAACCATATGATGTATGAGCGGTAGCAATCGCGAACGCCGCCATAGTTAAAACATCCACTTGTGTAAAGTCCTCCTGAAATTGAATTAGCTCTTCACCGATTGCGAAGTTAGAGAGATTGTCGTAAAAGTTGTGCATGACGTTTGATAATGCAGGGCAAATGCGATCTATATTATGAATAGCAGCTCTTCTTTTGATTTTGTTCAAAGTTTTGTCAGCATAAATCAACAGAATGATTGTCGATTAATGCATATATAATTAATATATTATTGATTGATATATAATTAATAATAATTTTAATACTTAATTAATAATTAATAAATATTAATATTTACTAATTTTGATTACTTAAGATTATTTATTCATTACCGTTTCTATTTTTTTATATTTAAAAAAATAAGTTTTATAAAAATAAATAATGTTATAATATTATTAAAAAATAATATTTATTATTATTTTTTAATATTTTGCAGTATTTAATTTATTATATTTATTAATAAATAATAATTTAATTATTAATAATAATTTTAATATTAATTTATTATTTTAATTAATTTATTATTTTAATTATTTTAATTAATTTATTACATATTATTTTATAAATAAATCTTAATTTTTGGATAAAAAATTCAAATTCTTTCAATTTGACATTTAGGATAAGCACTCCACATAATACAAAATTACAAATAAAATTTAAAATCTCAAGATTTATTATTTTTACGCTAGCAACAAATATTGCAAAAATGCACATTTCCACTAGATGATGAATGACTAATCGATCGAGCGTAAATGCTTTTTAAACTCTTCCAAGTTTAAAAATAAAAAATTTATTTAAATTCAATAACTATACATTTAAATTCAATAACTTACAAAGTAGATATTTTTCAGTAATATATTTGTATATTTATAATATAATATTTTTCAGTCATATATATGTATAGGGAGATGACTAAGTTAAAAGTTTTATAATTTTCCGAGCAAGGCCAATGTCATATTGTAATAGTTATATTATTGCAAATTTCATGTGTCAAACTCTATTATTAATAATTTATTGATAACTATTTTTAGATCTTTGCTGCCATGATAAACAATCAGTTTATAGATGATGAATGACTAATCGATAAAGCGTAAATGCTGTAATTTTAAACTCTTCCAAGTTTAAAAATAACAAATTTATTGTTTATTAATTTATAATTTATTTAAAACTAATTTTTCCGTGAAATAGTGATATTTTTGTACTTTGAGACGTATCTATCTTTATGGAATAACCTCATTATTTATATCTTAATAATTATAAAACAATTTACAAATTGTTTAAAACAATTTTGGTTCAATTACTTTAAAACAATAATTGGTTAAAACAATTTTCTTGATAAAAGTTTCTTTGTTATTAATACTTACAAACTGAAAATCGGCCGTAACAATAATGTATTGATAAATTTTTTAATAATAATATTTAATCCGAATTTACAGAAAATAAGGTTCCCTCAAATGGGTCACTACTGTCATAATTCGTAAATGTACAAAAGTTATGAAACATTCCAACGTAGAAAGAAAACAATAACCCATTCGTCCAATTGAAGCTATTCCAGTCACCGCGTTCCCCATGGAACGCGGTGGAACGCGGTATATATATATACAATATATCAATGTATTGATAATAATTACAATAATAATTTGATTATTAATTGATTTAATTTAATAATAATTATAATTTGATTATAATTATATCAAATCGAAAGTACAATTATATCGTCACAATTATACAAATCCTTTAATTTGTAGAAAGTTTGCTTTTATTTAGATCTAAAGTATGAAAATAAGATGGGCGAAGTATCAGAAAGCTTGAGTGCAGCTGCACGTGATGAAGAGCTTCGGCGAAAACGGGTGAGATTCATTGCATGGAACAAATAAGTTCAATTCATATTATTATAAACAATTAATAATAATATAATAATTTATTAAGTAATTTATTTGTTAAGTAAATTATCCGGAAATTGGGTTGTGGAGGCAGTGCACGGATTAGAAGTGACCAAATCAAATAAGCTAACTGAGTATTCGTATTTAATATAATTATAAACTAAACAAAACATAATAATGCTAAATCAAAATTTTATAATTAAATAATAAAATAAATAATTGTTTTTAGATTTTCTATAATTTTAACTTATTTTCAAAAGTTAAATTTTTATTTTCAAAAGTTTATTAGTTAAACTTTTAAGCTTTTTATTTTCAAAAGTTAAATTTTTAAAAACTTGAATTTAAGAATTCAAAAATAAAAAATGATAAGAATTTGGCATTGCTTTAACTTAAAATATTTAACTTATAATTTAACTTATAAATTATTAAAGTGTGATGTATGATCAAAGATAAAAATATAACAAAATTAGGAACAGTATAACTTAAAAATTAGTTATCTCGTGTTGCAATAACAAGCGCGTTTCATTTTTAGATTTCGCCTTGTTAATTCTAATCAGGCAAAATTTGGATGTCGGCCATATTAAAGGAAGCTAATGCAAGTGACGGAATATGCTGTGTGGTTTAATGACTCTTAGGCTTACATAACACTGATTGGATGATATGTATAGTATAAGTTTAATATATGCAGATATTATATATTTTTATAATCCTGAATCGATTTATTATTAAATTCTTAAAATTTAATACTGAAAAATATTTATATTTACTAACTTGCAAATTACGTTTGTCATTTATTAAGCATGGTGTATGTGTTAAGAATGTAACCGCTTCACAGTTGCGAAACTATAATAATCTACTAAAATTTAAATTAAGTAAAAATAAAGCAACATATACAGAGGTCTGCCTCGGGGTCTGTCACATGAAGCACTTATTAACTAAATTCGTAATTTTATATTAAAAAATATTAAAATAAAAACAACAAATTTAACAAATTTTTGAAATAAATAATTATTGAAGTATTAGTTTCCATTATCTTATCCGAGATATTCAAATTTGTCTTTGGCAGAGGCACGTCCTTGACTGATATGCTTACATCTTCGTTCTGGTTCGTTGTCATATACTCCGTTTTGAGAATTTGTAATTTTATATTAAAAAATATTAAAATGATTTATCTTATAATTGAGTTGGTAAATTAGCGGAAATTAAACCATGCAAATGAAAGGTTTTTGTTAATAAGGTCTCTCCCTATTTTATAATTTTTTATAATTTAAGTCATCTTAGTTAAAACTATATTTTCAGATTTTTTATTCAGAATTAACGTCATTGATAAAGACGTTTAATTATAAAATTTTAATTATAAATTGTATAATTGCAATCTAAGAAATGTTTGAAACGTTTGTATGTTTGCTTTACAAATACATAAGCGGTTCACGGGTAAAATTTTTATTGAAACTATTTATTTTTGTATTTTTGTGTTAAGCAATTGACATTCACGAAGCCTATTTCTCGAGTTTTTGAAAAAGCTTGGAGTGGATATGATTTGCGAACCCCTTTAAATGTTAATTTAAATCGGCCACATTCATTACCGGTTCATAATCCAGCGCCCCAAAACTCTACCGAATGGCGTCCTCCACAATTTGGCGTACGGCTTCCCAACAATCAAGGTAGTAATTTTTTTAAGTTGAAATTTATTTATTTTATATAATTTTATAATTAACATATAATATGTTATAAAGAAGAAACATTTAAAACGTGTGGCCTTAAGTCACTGAAAAATAAATACACTATTGATATAGCCTAAGAAGGCGAAACGTTGTTGAATGAAGACATTAAAACTTTATTTGGTTTATTTACGGGCATTGATTTAGATTTTATAAAATATGACCTAAAAATCGGTAATATATGACCTTTGTCAGAAATACGGTAACTACGTATTATTGATATACTATTTTCTGCTTATTTTCAAGCAAATTTGATGACTTTTTGACAACTCAACATTTAAATCATTCAAATCATTTAAACTTTTAATGGGTAACTTTTATGGATGAAAATAGTAGCTTATTCTTGTGTAAGAATAAGATACTAAGTGATCAAATTTCATAAGAGGAAATACGCCATTGCAGTAACTAGATAATGTAGATGTTCCATTTGATGCATTTTAATTTATATCGTAAAGATGACATATTTAAATTTACAAAAAATTGCATGAGCATTCATGCATACCATATAAAATAAAATAAATTACATAAAAGGTGTACCAATGGGTGGCAATAGAAGCCCAATTATAGCTGACTTGTTTTTAAGCTTTATAGAATATGAATTTGTTCATAACTGTGTAAAAACTAAATCTAAACAATATAAATATATGAAATATATGTTTCGATACATTGATGATATATGTGTATTTAATTCTAATAATTTTTATTCAATTAGTGAGCACATTTATCCAGAAAGCCTTATTCTTAACAAAACCAATATTAATGATAAAGAAGGTGTATATCTAGATATGAACATTAAATTAACATTAACTAAAACTACTATTCATTTATATCGTAAAGATGACAAGAAACATATTTTTGCATGAGCATTCATGCATGCCATATAATATAAAATATAATACATTAAATAATGAAATTTTAAGAATTGCAACAATATGTAATGATATTTGCTTTCTTCAAAATCATTTAAATAATTTAATAGATACATATTTTAAACTAGGTTACTATAAAAATAACATCAAGCAGAAAATAGTAAAATATATAAATCAACACAATAATATAAAGAATAAATTTAAACTCTTAAGTGGCAAATTTTTATGGATGGATAATAAATAATATACTTTGTATTATAAGTGAATTTCATAAGTGAAAACACGTCATTAGCACGTATTTGATCCCGCTGCAATGGTCCGTTGTCAATTATTCTACATTAGTATCGACACAAGATATTTGTGATAATAAATAATTGATTTACAAATTATTTATATTATTTTTATTTTTATATTCAAATTTTAAATAAAAATCATGTTTATGAATTGACTAAAAAATAACAAACCTTTTATCAGAATAAGGATTAGAGGTCATCAGGAGGAACTGCTATGCTATCAGGTTTCGGCCGCTAACTCCTCTACCCAACATAGCAGCGGGGCCAAATACATGCTAATGATGTATTTCCTCTGAAATAACTATCTAGTATCTTATTCCAATACAAAGTATATTATTTATTATCCATCCATAAAAATTTTTCTAAATACAAAATTTATTTTTTTAAATTCATCTTTATATAATTTAGATTTAGTTCTTAGATTTAGTAAAATATTTATTTAATCGAATTTTTAATAGCCTACTGCTATCATCATCAGGAGTATTGGTTATTCATCATCAATATTGGTTTTGTTAAGAATAAGGCTTTCTGGATAAATGTGCTCACTGATTGAATAAAAATTATTAGAATTAAATACACATTTCATTAAATTATTGAAAAATAATTTAATGAAATAAAGATTATTCTAAACGAGTTTTTAACTTAGAGCAGCAGTATGATTTACTATTAGAATTTAAAAAAAAACATTTTTTTTAAATTGGATAATAAGACTTTTTACATTATAAATTGATTGTTCACTCATATTAGATTATTTATTAGTGGAGAAGTAAAATATTTATTTAATCGAATTTTCAATAGCCTACTGCTATCATCTCATAAAGATCCGCCCTAAAGGGACGGATCTAATGATTAACACTTAAGGTTTGTTTCTAAGCCTTAATATTAGTACAATTTGCGATAATAATATCGTACTTATGTAAATCTCAAAAGATAACATCTGTACAGCTTAGTTTTGAAAGTAATTTAGCCTTGATATTAGACATGTAAAATACAGTTAAAGAAGGATTTCATACATCAGAAATATGAAAGCCATTTACTGAATATCATAAACATATAAATAGATAATAGTTAAAATCATCAAAGTAATCTTTAAATTGAAAGGTTTGAGTTTGGATTACGCGATAAGGACTCTGTATGTCATTCGTGCGGTGCCAACATTTGAGTTTGAAGGCTTAATAAATCAGATCAAATAACTGAGTCTACGTATATAATATACAGCATAATAGTCAAACTACATTTCATAAACATATGAGATTAATAGGACATGATATTAAAAACTGTAAATTATTTATTTTAGAACATATTATCGAAGAAAACATTTCAATATTAAATCAAAAACTATTAGAAAAATAAGATTTTTGGATTAAAACGCTTAATTTCACGTACCCATTAGGATTGAATGACGTGGTACAAGGAATTGGCAGAAGTAGTATAATACATAATAAACAACTATATTATAATAATCCGGTTAAACGCAAACCAAGAAGTCATGGTGATAAAAGGAATAGGAAAAATAGAGTTAAAAATATTAAAAAAATATGTATATAAATGAACAATTAGAAATATTAAAACAACTTTTAAGTGATAATAAGCTAAAAGATCTTTATGTAAATATAAGAAGTTTTTCTAAAGATATCATATGTTCAATAAATCAAAAATTAATTAACGACTATGATAGGCTAAGTTGTATAATAGACAGTTATTGTAATACAAAATACTATAATCGTACAATAAATGTAAATAATAACAATAGAAAATATACATTAACCATAAACTTCATTAATAAATGTATAGATAACATAAATATAGCCGGACTTTTAAATAATTCTAAAAGTAAAGAAATAATAGGGTCAGATTTAAGTAAATATATTCCTAAAATAAGGTATAAACTCCTACCACCATTAGGACGAAAAATTTGTAATTATAATAGAGAATTAAAATCAATATGTAACAATAATATTAGAAACATAATGGAAACAGAATGCAATTGTAAAAGTCTTAGTTTTGATAAAATAAATGAACATATATGTACCCATAATCTAGAATTAATTGAAAATTGTGAATTAAGAAAGCTGCTATCAAAAGGGTATAAATATAGATTAAATAGCAACAACGACAAAAATAAAATTTACAGTTCGTTATATAATAACTTAAATGATTACTTTAGTAAGCTGATTAATAGTGAAAGCTCGAATATATCTAAGATAAAAATTTGGAAAGATTATATATTTGATAAAATTAAAAATAAAATGAAAATAACAAACAATTATAAAAGGAAAGATAAAATTAATAAAGATATGTATAAAGAACTTACTAAATTAAAGGATAACTATATAATAACAACTATTGATAACAACTATGGATGGATAATAAATAATATACTTTGCATTAGAATAAGATACTAGATAGTTATTTCAGTAACTATCTAGTATCTTTTTTAAAGATATTAAAAAAAGTAACTATCTTTTTTTTTATTTTTTTTTAAACCACCGTAGTCACTTGCAACTACGGTGGTTTTTTAAAACCACCGTAGTTGCAAGTGAGTGCATGGAAGCCCTCAGATATATATACAGAACTTACTAAATTAAGGAATTACTTTATCATAACAACTATTGATAAAGCTAGTAATAACTTTGTTTTTATATGCAAAAAGCTTTATAATGATATACTAATGAAAGAGGTTTTAATGTACATTAAAACCACTTTCTGTCTATATGAATAAAATACTTAAAGTAATTAAAGCACATTTTAAAAAATATTGCAAAGGTAATCGAAATTAATACTGGTATAAAACACTATTTCAGTATTAATTCTACAAAAGAATTTTTAGAACAGACAAAAGGAATAAATTTTCAAAATATAAATACATACGATTTTTGTACGCTTTATACAAATCTAGATTTAGTAGATATTAAAGAAGCGTTAGTAAAATTAATTAACCTTATTTTCGGAAAAAGATATACATATATATGTTATAATAATTATAACGCCTATCTAACAAAAATTAAACCATCAAATAAATATAAATATATGGATAAAATTGAATTAATAGAATCCTTAAATATTTTGATAAATCAAAATTATTTAAAAGTAGGGACATCTATATTTAGACAAGTAAAAGGTGTTCCAATGGGTGGTAATAGTAGCCAAATTATAGCTGACTTGTTTTTAAGCTTTATAGAATATGAATTTGTTCATAACTGTGTAAAAACTAAATCTAAACAATATAAATATATGAAATATATGTTTCGATACATTGATGATATATGTGTATTTAATTCTAATAATTTTTATTCAATTAGTGAGCACATTTATCCAGAAAGCCTTATTCTTAACAAAACCAATATTAATGATAAAGAAGGTGTATATCTAGATATAAACATTAAATTAACATTAACTAAAACTACTATTAATTTATATCGTAAAGATGACATATTTAAATTTACAAGAAACATATTTTTGCATGAGCATTCATGCATACCATATAATATAAAATATAATACATTAAATAATGAAATTTTAAGAATTGCAACAATATGTAATGATATTGGCTTTCTTCAAAAATCATTTAAATAATTTAATAGATACATATTTTAAACTAGGTTACTATAAAAATAACATCAAGCAGAAAATAGTAAAATATATAAATCAACACAATAATATAAAGAATAAATTTAAACTCTTAAGTGGCAAATTTTTATGGATGGATAATAAATAATATACTTTGCATTAGAATAAGATACTAGATAGTTATTTTAGAGGAAATACATCATTAGCATATTGGCCCCGCTGCTATGTTGGGTAGAGGAGTTAGGGGCCGAAACCTGATAGCATAGCAGTTCCTCCTGATGACCTCTAATTCTTATTCTGATACAACGTCTGTTATTTATTAGTCAATTCATAAAAATGACGTTTATTTTAAATTTTATTTTTTATTTTTTATTTTTATTTTTAACTTGATTAAAATTATAGAAAATCTAAAAACAATTATTAATTTTATTATTTAATTATTAAATTTTGATTTAGCATTATTATGTTTTGTTTATTTTATAATTATATAACAATACGTAGACTCAGTTAGCTGATTTAATTTATATCAATTTAAAATTTATAATTGAAATTTTTTAAATAAATTTTTAAATTTCATATAACTTATATTTAATCTATATAATATATAGATTTGATATAAATTATAATATAATATATAATATATATAATATATATAACGTTATTATATATAATATATATAATATATATTTCTTATATAACTTATCTATAACTTATAACAAATCAAATCAGATAACTGGGTCTACGTATTATGTACGATATATAAATCAAAAATAAAGATAAATAATAAATAATTATATATGATTTTATACAATTTATATTTATATCAAGTTAAAATTTAAAATTGAAATTTAAAATAAAAGTCAATTTTTATGAATTGACTAAAAAATAATAGACGATCTTGCGATAATTATAATAATCGCAATATAATAATTATATAAATTATATAATTATAAAATTATATAATTTTGCGATAAGGACTCCATATGTCGTTCATGCGTTGCCTACATTTGAGTTTGAATGCTCAATAAATCAGATCAGATAACTGAGTCTAAGTATTTTATACGATATAATAATGTTATACAATTTATATTTATATCAATTTAAAATTTATAATTGAAATTTTTTAAATAAATAATTATATTTACTTTATTTATTAGTGGAGAGAGTGAAGTAAAATATTTATTTAATCGAATTTTCAATAGCCTACTGCTATCATCTCAGTAGAATTCACGATTTAAAATAATATTTAATTTTCTTGAATTCATTCATTTCATGTGGTTATTTGCTTGTAGACGCGAATTCTAATAAGTATTCACCTGGATCGCCAGTGCATATCAACACATCTCACATGTCCGAGATGCTGCATGAATCTCCGCGATCTCAATGGGAACCGCAAAGTCCCGTTGAAAGTAATCATTTTCACCAGGAAGGCAACACGATATCTGAAAGTGATAATTTTTTTGGTGCTTTTCGCGTAGGTGTTTTTTAATTTCAAACATTTTGTATTTTGTTTAAATCTAAACTAATGGTTTAGAAACGATCTCCATCAAGTGATCGACCTTCTCTTGTTAGTCATATTCCCCGCAAAACTCCATCCCCAACTTGGAGAAGAGACTCTGCTATAAATACACCTCCAACTGATAGACATTCTTGGTCACAGCAAACTACTTGGCAACCAACCGATTCAAGAATAACACGAGAAAGCCGTTGGCACGATGAAAAGCGACCTCGCATTGCTGACTACTACGAAAGACGCCCAAGACAACAATTTGAACATAGCAGACGATAGAAACAAAATGCTTTAATGGGCTTACATTGCATATATTGTGAAATTTAGCGTTGTGAATTTTTATACTAACATCAAACCAAAACGCATTCTTACCTATTTTAACACAAGTTAAATGCGAAATTACCAAATAAAATACGACATATTTACAAGTAATTCTTAATGAAAATAAATTTTATAAATTTATTTAGAAAGGCATTTCGGCGTCGTCACAAACTTTTAATTTTTGAATGAGTCTTAAAATTTTTAAAAAGATTTATTTTTTGATGTATCAAAAAAATTTTGATATCAAGAAATTTATATTTTAATAATATCAACAAATATCTATATTTGTTATAATAAAAAATATTTACGACCTTAATAAATTCCTTATTTAACGATCATACTCTCTCTTTATTATCAAATGAATTCGCAAAATAATAACGAATGTGAATCGGTTGAACTATAAATGTGAACTAAAGTATAGTTCAAAAATATGAACTGTACTTATAAAGCTTTATTTGACTTAATCTGTAAAAGGGATATTTCAATGACATACAACGGTATAGCAATCGTCTTGATTTTTGCGACATACTTCTTCGTTGTAAGTATCTTTCGACTATTACCAGGGTTTTGAGCATAATGCCTTGACTGTTGCTCTGTTTGCAGTACATTATATATTTGAAAGTATCTTGACAATTGATTGAAAAATAAATTGATCGACTTTAATATTTCGACCATCAAAACTGATCATCATCAGGAAATAAATATCAGTTAATATATGAATAGTAAATAAGACAATTTATAAACACAATTTAAAGCAAGAATTAAGCTTGATAGCTAGACGTGAAAAACTTGAACGACCTAGACGTGCACATCGATGATTGCCAAGTGTCAACTGACACTTCACATTGTCAAGTTTTTGTTGACACTGTCAGTTTATCAGTTACAAATGGAAGCCGACATTAGGTTTCTCATTTTTTCCTAATTGAAGATCAATTATTCTGTCTAGCGTTGAACTTACTATTTGATATGTTTTCAAATAATAAAATCATTGTGCTGTTCATCCACATATCGTTACAATGATTCGCCAGAACTAACGGAACAATCTGGGTTTGGGTTCGTGCAAGGTTCTGGGTTCGATAAAGGGGTCGATCGCTCAGGGTTGAATAATTCAATACACTTGCGGGAAATGATAATAAGATGTGGGAATGCTGTTCTGCATGTCAAATATGATAATATGGTTAGTGATCTACTACGATAGAAATACTAGTAACATTTCATAAAAATAATCGGTTCATAAAAATATTAAGTTAAGTTATAATATTATATTAAGTTATAATATTATATTAAGTTTAAATATTAAGATATTAATAATATCAACAAAATAAATAAATCAACACAATATTATAAATAATTTATTTGAACTATTAAGTAAAGAACTCATATGGATAATAAATAATATACTTTGTATTAGAATAATATACTTGATAATCAAATTTTATCAGAGGAATTAGGTCATTAGATGTATTTGGCCCCGCTACTATGTTGGGTCGAGGAATAACGGCCGAATCCTGATAAGATATAAGTTATTCCTTATGACCTTTAATCCTTATTCAAATCCTTATACAACTTCTGCTATTTATTAGTTAAATCATAGAAATCTACTTTTATTTTAAATTTCAATTTTAAATTTTAACTCGAAACAAATATAAAGTGTATGAAATCTAATATAATTATTTATTTTAAATAAATATTTATAAAATCTTATATAAATATTTAAAGAATCTTCTAATTGGATATAATAATATTCCCTTAACATCCGACTAATTTTTGAGCCTTTTTGAATATAAAATTGTTCAGAACTGAGTAAAATATAAATCTAAACTTGATTAAAAATATAAATATAATTTATTGATATAACTATAAATTCTATAAAATCTTATATAATTATTTAGTATTTATCTTGATTTTTAATTTATTTATCGTATAAAATGCGATATATAAGGCTTTATATAAGGCTTCTAAGCAATAATAAGGCTTATTAAGGCTTATAATTGTAATAATAATTAATTATTATTAATTAACAAATATTAAATAATTAATAACAAATACTATTAATAATTATTAAGAAATTATTAATTATAATTTGATAAGGATTAGAAGTAAGAATTAGTTGAACTCTAATCATATAATTTATATGAACATTAATTTATATGAACTCTTTCATATAAATTAATTTTATTTTAAAATTAATTACATCAGGTTCATCTTGATGACCTCTAATCCTTATTCTTTTCGTCTGTTATAATTTAATTTTAAAGTTCAATTTTAAATTTTAACTTTATTTAACTAATATGAAATCCTACACTAAAATACAATTAATCAGAAAATCGTAAAGTATTTAATCAACAAAATATTATTAAAAATAAATTTTAACTCTTAAGCTTAGAATTTTTAAGGATGGATAAAAAAAATATTATATTTGAATAAGATACTAGATAATCAAATTTCATCAGAGGAAATACATCCGTAGCATGCATTTGAAATATTTGAAATACATCCGTAGCATGCACAATCAGAAATATTTCGGCTCACATATGCATTCAAGTTTAATTAATAAATGATTTTTATTGAATTTATAATATTCAAAAAGCTTTTACTATAAAAATATCATCAAAAAAAATTAGTAAAATATATAAATAAACACAATAATATTAAAAATAAATTTAAAATCATTATCGAAAATTTTTTATGGGTAATAATATACTTTGTATTAGAATAAGATATTTGATAATCAAATTTCATCAGAGAAAATATGTCATTAGCAGACATTTGGCCCCGCTGCTATGCTGGATCGATGAATAGGGGCTGAAACTTCATGACATAGCAGTTCCTCCTGATGACCTTTAATCCTTATTATGATAGCTATAATCTTTATTATGGAACAGGAATATCTATATTTATACAAATGGAAGGTGTTTCAATGTCAGGTAATAGTAGCCCAATTATAGCTGACTTGTTTTTAAGCTTTATAGAATATGAATTTGTTCATAACTTTGTAAAAACTAAATCTAAACAATATAAAAATATGAAATATATGTTTCGATCCTTATTAATAATAAGATCCTTATTATGATAATAATAAGATCCTTATTTCATAATCCTTATTATGATACATCAGGTTCCTCCTGATGACCTCTAATCCTTATTCTTATCGTCTGTTATAATTTAATTAAATTATTTATAATTAAAAATTAATTTCATATAAATTAATTTTATTTTAAAGTTCAATTTTAAATTTTAACTTTATTTAACTAATATGAAATCCTACACTAAAATACAATTAATCAGAAAATCGTAAAATATTTAATCAACAAAATATTATTAAAAATAAATTTTAACTCTTAAGCTTAGAATTTTTAAGGATGGATAACAAAAAATATTATATTTGAATAAGATACTAGATAATCAAATTTCATCAGATTAAATACGTCATTAGCATGTATTTTCCCCTTCTGCTATGCTGTGTCGAGCAATAGCTGCCGAAACATGATACCTGTAATCGTGATATCATCACAATTACCCGTAAAAATATCATGTCATAAAAATATTAGGTTATAATTCATTTAAAAAAAAAGATAGTTTCGTTCTATAGAAACTATCGAATAGTTTCTATAGAACATAATATTTGGAGGCTATTAAGTGAATCTACTTATTTGATTGTTATTTAAATATATGTTTAAATACATTGATGATCGATTACAATCGAGCAAGCTGCTGGATTACACCCGAATTTGGTCCCACAACCGTGCGATATGGAGGACGCATTCATTGAGAGCCATCCCGCTCATAAGGATTATGGACAAAAGAAAAAGAGCAATTAAACCAACCAATTGTGTCACACTCGTACAGAAAAAAAAACGTTTTTGTAAAAATGCTTTACTAAGCGGATAGTGGGCCTTTAGAAAGTTATGAATAAAAAATGATATAAACCTTGAAAGTTTAGTAAGATGTGAGTGGATGTGAATAAAATGCATTGGACAGGAAACGCAGTAGTTCGATTGATGAATCTCATTCAGAAATTAAGGGAATTTTTGAGGAAAATTGATTGACACTGAGTAGTTGTTCGTCATTAAAAATACTTTGTTAAAAGTTTTTAATATGAATCGAAACAAGATTAAATTTGATGCATCCGAATAAGGAATATGTCATCAATATGAACTGCTGTGCTATCATGTTTTACCGCTAATTCTTCGATCTAGCATTTCAGTGTATCAAATTTTAGTTCACCTGCAAGTGAATATTTGATCGCATAGGTCACTGTAAATAAAACATTTGATTGTATATGCCACTGTAAAAAAACATATTCATTAAAATGTTACAGTGTAATGATTTAAATTATATTTTTATTCTGAATGTTGTCTTCATATATATATATTTCGGGGATCGAGTGATTAAATTGGTTTCGAGCTATAAAGATCTTGGCGTATGGATAACGGATGATTTCTCCACTCGCCAAAATACTGAGTACATTTGTTCGAAGACCATGTGTATGGTTGGTTTCCTTCGCCGATCATTCAGCTATGTGAGTCCAGGTTCTTTTAGAGTTCTTGCAACCGCTTTTGAACTAAGCCATTTGTTATATGCTTCTCAATGTTTATACCCTCGAACCAGAGATGAGATATCTCGACTTAAGAAGGTGCTACGTATAGCAACAAAATTAGTACATTCTTTGAGAGAACTTCCTTACGAGGACCGTCTTCGGTCTTTAAATATGCAGTCATTATGTGATATTCGTGACTCGCGGGATCTGTGTCTTGTATGGGAGGTATTTCACAATGAACACCATGTGTTGCGTGGGCTCTTCAACATTCGATCAACTCGAGCTTTGCGAGGTCACTCGTTTTATCTTAGTCGCCGACGAATAGTACATTCTAGGACCATTCAATTTGGACGACGAATAATAAATTTATGGAATCGTTTAAGCGATTGTATTGTAAATGCGGCGACTCGTGAGCTCTTTAAACGACAGATTATTTTAAATTGTTGACTGACTAGTTCTTGTTTTTCTCTTTTTATTTTATTTTGACTATCAATTTAAATTATATTTTTATTCTGAATGTTGTCTTCATATATGTATTTTATTGTGCGGTATATTTCAAAATTAATTTTACGTTTTTATTAAGAAAAATATAAGATTTTTCTTAATAAAAAATATAATAATAATTTTTTAATAATATAATAATAATTATATAATAATTATTCTTAATAATTATTTTTTTAATGAATAAAGTATTATCAACAGACAATTGTTCTAAACGTACAATTGAAAATTGCAGGCTAAATGTTTTCTTATGAGGTACTTCTTGTTAGGCACAACTTGGACGTAGTAAAGCGGATCGAGGCATTCTAATGCTCATTGATAGTCCACGCATAACTAATGCTCCGATTTCTTGACGCAATTTTGAGATTTCGTATATATAGGTGCTGGAATTTCTTAAAGTTAGTTTACGAGCGATTATTTGCAGGCAACGGTTAGCGTCTACACTTAGCCCGGCAGAACTTCATATATGTATTTTACGTTATTTTTGAGAAATTTTACGTTATTATTAGGAAAAATATAATATTTTTCTTAATAAAAAATGGTGGTTTGCAGACGATGCGAACTTCCTCGGCCCCACATCGATGCTTGAGAAAGTACTTAATATCCTACAACAGCACGGACCTGATTATGGCTATCATGTTAAACCAGCCAAATCTGCTCTTCTTCTGCACGACACGATGACAGTAGATCAATCAAAGTTTGCAGGTGTTGACATAAGGCACGATGGTGTTAAGATTCTCGGCTCATTCATTGGATCAAGTGCTTTCATGAAAGAATCGACCAGAGAGCGAATTGAAGATGACGTTTATCTGACAGACCGGCTCACAGAGATATGCTCTGTGGACCCCCATATTTCTTACATCGGATTGACCAAGTCATTGCAATGGAAGTGGACACACTTTTTACGCACAGCGAGTTGCTCCGATGACGACCTTGCACCTTTGCGGGATGCAATTACCGGGAGATTCTTAAAGGAAATGACAAAGCAGGACCTTTCAGAAGATTGGGTTAAGGTACTCACCAGTCCCATACGAGAAGGAGGCCTCGGGATCATTGACCCTCTGTTCGTGAAGGACCTGGAATTCAGCTCTTCTGAGAGAATGTGCTCGTCATTCACGTCAGATTGCCAAGGTGTCGTTTTCAGAACCGAACAGCAAAAGATCGGCGAGCGGATTACTGCTGAAAGAAAGACAGCCGCAATTGGCCGCTTTAATTACGCGAAGTCGAACTTAAATGAAATCTCACAGGAAGCCCTTGCATACGCGTCCGTTTATGGTGCATCGTCATGGCTTTCCATAGTGCCCCCGGTTCGTGAAAACTTCCATATTCTTCCACGTGAATTCAGAGATAGTATGGCTATGCGGTATGCTTGGGAACCGACTGACATGCCCACGAGATGCATATGCAATACTCCTGCATGCTTGAAGCATCTCCTTTCATGTCGGCGTGGAGGGTTGCAGATTTTTCGTCACAATATCGTTCGTGATATCCTTGCCCGAAATCTAACGACTGTTTGTCATGGTGTAGGGATCGAACCTGTACTCGCTAGTCCCAGCGTGGATCACGTCTTCACCAATAGTGCAACGACAAGAGATCTTGACGCATGAGTGGATATCGTCTGTACTGGACTGTTTCCCGGTAGATTCGAGCGGACGTATATAGACGTCAGCATTTTCAACAACCTTGCCGAATCTTACCGTACAAGCACGTCCAGTGCGTTCAACTTCCACGAAGCAAGAAAGAAGTCTAAATATGAGGAACGGTTTCAACAGATTGTAAGAGGCACATTTGTACCCTTCATCGCTTCGACAAACGCCGGATTGAGTGAAAGCTATCGTGCTGTGTTGCGCCGAATCGCCTTTCTGCAGGCGCAGAGGTCTGACCAAACGACATACGCACAGTGCTTGACTCGCATTACACGTGAAATCGGTGTTGCCCTATGCCGCGCGGCGTCGATATGCATCCGGGGTTACCGTTTTTCAAGTGTAAAGGCCGTCCGCCTCGAGCAACAGGAGCCTTAGCTAAAGCACACGCCCCGTAACATGAAATTCAAACATAATGATATTTGGGTTAAATTCCCTTTGTAAACTTTGTGAATAAAGCTTTTCTTCTTTAAAAAAATAAAATAATTTTTTTTAAAGGTAAAAATTATTATTAATAATATCGTAAGTTCTACAACATATACAATTAAGGTTCCCGCTAATGGACCTTTCGATTCAAAATTTAAAATTTAAAATTTTTAATAACGGTCAATCGAAATCATTGCAAAACAATCCTTTCTGGATTGTTTCCGGTGCGATTTTCTGTCATTTGATATTGTGTTCCCATTCTTGTGGATCTCACGCACATCGATACACATTTTGCTAGTGTAAGTGATATATGTGTTCGCAAGGCTCTTATGCAATCACTGTAAGGCAGTGTTCTTCGCTCAGCAACTTTTGTGGACATCCAGCGCATTACCTTATCAGCTTCTGGTGCCATTACACCGGTAGCGGAGAAGACCATAGGAAAGAAAGCGGATCGTTCGATTTCGTTAATTCGTTCAGCGTACTTTGCAATTTTCCGTTGTTCGTGGTAGACATTGCATTCTCGGGGTGTTCTGTTGGAATATGAAGGTGCAAGTGGGTTGTATATACAAATGTCCAAAAAGGACCGCACCATTTTCCCGCCTAATAAACCCCGGCAAACAATATCTGATCTTGCCTGGATGTCAGTACATGTCGTTGATCTCTCAAATACGTGGTTGCGGGGTACAGGTTGTAAAATCGGTTCTGTAGAAACATCACAACACACTTTAGCAAGTTCGTTAGCTAAAATATCACGAACAATGTTATGCCTGATAATTATGACACCTCCGTTTCGACATGACATAGCATGATTAACTGTGGATGGTGATCCGCATGCACATCTTTGTGTTGCATTTCTTAGTGGAAGATTATATCTAGCACACATGGCATCTTGAAATTCTTGGGTGGTCAGTTGTGTATGTTTGTCGTGTGTCGGTTGATTGTTACACCAAGATAACGTCCCACGTTGTGAAGCATATATCACGACTTGCTTCTTCTCGGTGTCCAAACTTGTCAATATCCTCTCATATTTTAGGCGAGATGCTAAATTTCTTTCATGTTTTATCTCGGCAACCGCACATTTCTGAGCATTGCCTAAACATGTTCCCGACATTCCCATAATTAGGGGCGTACATATCCGTATCGAATGCTGATATTCCATCTCGGCTTCTTCTATGGGATTTGATATACCTATTCCTCCATGTTTTGTGGGCAGCATACATATCTCCATGATTTCTTTTTCAATGTTGTTTTGTCCAAGTAAATTAGGAAGAATAATTTTTGTAATTGATTTCTCAAGAGGTGTGAACCATGATACCTCTGTAGGGCATGTGCGCATTAAGTACCTCCATTTATGTTAAAGCGCGTGAACACAAACGTAATAGGCTATTTGAGCATCAACTTCTGCGAGTTCGCTTATGTTTTCCACCATCCTAACCCAAAGTTTGATCCTTGATTTCGCAAAATTCTCAATGTATTCGGCTGTTCCACAAGGAGACCCAAGAACGACAATTCCTTCTGGCGTGATGTTCAAGCCCGTTTCCCTGAATAATTGTTTGGCCTCGTCCAGGTTATTTGAATGTATTAATAAATTGCATTTCGGGACGTTTATATGAAATCCATATTTCGGACCAATCGTCAATAACCTCTTCCATACAAGCGATATATCCTCAAGTGAACCGATACACGAAGCGTCATCCGCGTACCAACGATGTGTCACATTGCTGGCACATCGCTGTAGATCCTGTATCAAGGGAATTGACGCTGCGGCAAAAGCGGCCATCGCAAGGGGATCTCCCTGAGTAAAGCCTTCCTTCGATATAACGAATTCGTCTTCAACACATAAAATGGGTGGTCGCTAATAATAATTATCCAGAGCGTTATGCATGGACGGACATATGAATTCAATGTTGGTTAAAGATAACTGCTTATTGATCGCGTTGAAAGCATTTCTCGCATCTATTTGTAGAACACAATTTAGCGAGTTCGTCGAGAATGTTTGTCTAATTGAGTGTACCACCGTTTCTGCGCCACACCTTTGTCCAGCACAAAGCTGTTTGTTCCCTGCGACATTCTGAAGATCGTCAGACACCGTGAGCAATATCGCTTTCGATATTATTCTTCTACTCACTTCCCCTATCCCAATTGGCCGAACCCCTGGATTCTTATTTAAGGGAATTAGTCTGCTTGCAGATAATACCTGCATATTTATCTCACTGACGTGGTCAGTTGCAATACGTATCGCAATATCGGCCAAAGCATTAGAAAGACGGAGAGATTCGTGGTTATAATTATGCAACACGTCGCACCAATCAACCGCATTCATACCGGAAGGCCCACAGCTACCACGTGTTCTTTTTGCGGCACTCCGAATGACATCTTTGTCTATTGAAAAGAAGATAGTGTGATGATGATCTTTACAATCGGGTAATTTTGATTTGAGAATACATTCCGCTTCTACAGCCTCTGCATCCGGATGTAGGTGTTGGAGTACTTGCCTTACGCTGTCATCCGCAATCATATCGCATAATCTATGTAAACCCGATTGATTAGTACCCGTTTCTAGTAATTTCATCGCCCGTCTTATTTTTCCATTTCGAATCAATCTCACAAACTCTCTATGCCATTTATTCTCTGATATATTCTCTCGAGTGTCGGGTATGCGATTTTTCATACGCTCTTGTAGTATTTTACTCTCCTCAAACAAACTCGAAATGTTATTGTTTCTACATAGGTTCAGTCTGCGTTCCAGCACTTTCCGAATGACACTCACTTTCTTGCATTCAACTTTTTGTCTCATTAGCTGACAAAATATTGTCGCCATTCTCAATGATTGGTTCTCACGATCTGCGGAACAAGCAGCGTCTTCGTACAGATCCGCTAGAATCCCAACAAACTGAACACTGGCTGTGCATCGAGGAAGCCGAAAAAGGTTCGGACGCCATTTAATGCATTCCTCAAATATCGTGCCATAATACGATATATGATCTACATGACTGGTGGTTTCCATGCTTGCGACTATTTGAACTGATATATCTGATTCGATGATCGAATTTGTAACACGTTGTTGTTCAATTTGTTGACAGTCTTGCTCCCGTTGAGGGTCTGCTTTATTTGTACACTCAGGTGCAGTACAATTAGTACATCTGCGATTTTCTTTCGCACATCGGCAGCCTTTGCATTTTGCTGCTTGTCCATTGTACGTACAGCATTTCCTCATATTTGAAGGTTTTCCCTTTGGCATTAAGGAAGTCAATCGTTGTACGTAGTTTGTAATTTTAAGTATTTAACAATCAGGACAATTGTACGTAGTTTGTAATTGTAAGTAGTTAATTTTTGTAATTAGTGTAATTCACTAATGGTTAAGCGGTTTTCGACAGATAGTTAGGTTGTCGACAGATCGCTGGGTGTTCGACAGATCGTTCGGTAGTCGACTGCTCGTTCGGTTGTCGTTTGAATGTTCGGAGAAGTTTTTTGTATTTACTTTTGAAATTCCCGCTGTGTTTAAGCAATGTCTGTGTAGGAATATTGTAAATAGCATTGTTCCACTATATTTGTATTCAAATTAGCACGAAAGGAAGTTAGTATTCCTACTGTATCGTTTCCCGGTGTAGAATTTCTGTTTATCTGTATGTTATTTTATTGTATGTTATTTTATTGTATGTTATTTTATCTCAAACTTTTTTTTAAAGTTTAAACAAATTAAAAATAATAATAATAATTCGTTAATAATAATTTTTATAATTTATTTCATATAATATTTTATTAATAATATTATTATTTCGGTTATAAATTCTTTTAGGTGAATGTTTCCTATTAAAATTATTATAAGAATTTTGAGTTTTCAAAATATACAATTGAAAAGGACTGCTAAGTACAGTCTGAATATCACAATAACAAATTCAGTCTCTTATATTCTTGAGGAGGGTTCGCAGTTAATGAATCCACATATCAACTAACAATCGGAGTTTTCGATTTATTAAGATTAGAGAATCTAAATGTGAATGTTAAGATCATAACAATATAATTCATTATTAGAATTCATCAGAATTCTGAATTTAGCTTGAATATCGTCGAATAAATTCACAATCAGAGTAAAATTATATTTCTCTGTAATGATCGCGATTTTAATGACGATAAGTGCCTTGATTTTTTAAATAGGCATTTTAATTATAAAATCTCATAGAATTATTGATTTTAATATCTAAATGAAACATATTCTTGCCAAATTGTCGAGAATGTTTTGAGAAATATTTTATATTTCTCAAAAAATATAAATATACCTGCCTAAATATAGATATACCTGACGGGATACAGACATCAATGTAATAGCGATTTCTTTACAGACTATTTGTAAAGGGTTAAAAACTCCAAATGAAACAGGATCTTTACTCTCAGCTGAGATTTTATTTGGGACTTGGAAATTAATTTAATTTTTTTTAATTTTATTTTTTATTTTTTATCATATATATTCCGAATGTTTACCTTAGATTGATTTAAGCTTTCGCTGGTTCGAATGTAATAGCGAAATTCGATATTACTAATTCGATATTACGTGATTTGATATTACGGGGTGTCTTAGATTTTTTGCAATAAATTATCAAATATTTAGTATAATTATAAATCAAATCAGTTAAGTGAGTTACATATTTAATGTAGTTATAAAATTATAAAAATAAAATAATAACGCTAAATTAAAATTTAATAATAAATAATTTTTATATTAGATTTTATATAATTTAAATCAAGTTCAAATAAAAAATTAAAATTTAAAATAAAAGTCAATTTTTATGAATTGACAAATAAATAGCAGACGATATACCAGAATAAGGATTAGAGGTCATCAGAATAAACTACTACGTTGTCAAGTTACTGTAATATAATATAAATATAAAATATATATAAGATTTATACTTAAATCAAGTTGAAATAAAAAATTAAAATTTGAAATAAAAGTTAATTTTTGTGAATTGACTAATTAATAAGAGACGTTGTATCAGAATTAGGATTTGAGGTCATAAAATCAATTCTTTTTGGTTATAAATGTTTTGTCTTGTGGTCAACAGATTGACCACCAGATATTTTTTTAACAATATTTAAAAAAATATTATAAAATTTTTTTTACAAATATATTTTTATTCTCGTAGAAAATGCTAAGATTAAATTTACTCCGAAACTAAAATCCTACGCGATATCAGTTAACTGAAATTTTTGTTTGATTAAATATGAGTATTAATATAATATCATAGTAAACGAATAGGACAATTTATAAATTGACTCATAAATAGTAAATTAATACAATGTATTCAGTTATGGAATAGAAGTCATCAGGAGGAAGCACTAATGAAATCACTTTTAGGTTAAAAGTGCTTTTAACTTAAAACGTGATACGAAATTTACTAAAATGAAGAAAAATAATTCATTTGTCAAATATAAATTATTAGATACATAACACACTTCACAAATAAATAAAATTTATAACATATAATACAAATATTTATATTATTTATATTATTTTATGATATGTTATAATATGTTAATTCGGCTCTTATTCAACATATAATTGAACAATGAATCGACGCTGCATATTTTCTTTGGTCTCAATTAATTTGGGAACTATGTGCTCTGGTTTAATTTAAACTCGTTCAGACTTTTCATTTGAATTGAGATTATATATAAAACCATCTTTCCGCAGACAGGTTAGCAAAATGTGGTACAACGAATGGACCCACAGCAGTTCTATCCGTCTGTTTCCAAATATTGCCTTTTTAAATACATTTTATAAATTTTATTTTTGCAAGATTCAATGACCATGCGGGAACAAGAGATTGTTTCCGCAATTGGGGATTCAATCCCTAATTGTCAGATATATATAATACCAACTACTAAAAATCCACAAACCACATAAAGCACAAAAATGATTGTCTTTTTACACAGAGAGAGGAATAAGGAAAGCAGGATGTATGATTGCCGTATTAACTTAAAATCCTGCATTCTTTGACCTATGCGACAATATAGAAAAGACTTTACTGGCTTTAAAATCAAAAGTCCTGCTTAATCCGATATAGACTTGAGTTCGATTCAGAAATAATAAATTTATTATAAAAAATATGCTCCAATATGCCTCAAAAATTGCCTACTAAATTTAGTATTTTGCCTACTCCAATATGCCTCAAAAATTGAGGCATATTGGAGTAGGCACACTTTGTTGGACAAGATGATTAACACGAAATATCATCAATTTATGTTGCTTTAGGCGTCTAAAGAATGTTCTTCTAAAGAACACTAAAAAGGTTTGGAACTCACACAGGAGTACTCAATAGTAAAACTAAATACTTGTTTTTCACATGACAAGCTTGTCTGATAATATATAAACAAATTAATTCGATGATTATAAAAATTTACAAAATTCTTCCGTAGTCTAGAAGGAAATAAAATTATTTTAATTGAAAGGAACAGCATATTAGAGTATTACCCAAATAGCAAACACTCGAGCAATCGGAAGTTTGATCCTATGCTCGTAAAGGATGCACCACATTGCAAATTGTAGGATTTAATGGCTAACGCCAACATCATTTCAGAATGCCTCTAAAGCGATTGAAACGGCGCGTGGAAGTTCATCTTACCGGCTGCCTGTTTTCACATACAGTCTAGGAGTGACAAATTTATATTTTCTAAGTTATAAATTAATAAAATATAAATTATATTATATATTTATATATATTCTTTTGTCTGCAAACTTTCATTTGCAAATCGAAGAATAATTTGCTATACGAACCGGCATTGACAAGCAGATGATCAAACTTTCAAAGGCTTAACTGTTTGCGTAGTAATCTAATATTCGATTTTTTTTTAATTTATTGACTTTTAGAATATTATAGACTTCGGAAGAATCTTGTAAATTTTTATAATTATCGAATTATCTTGTTTACGTAAACGATATATAAGCCAACAGCAGTACGTTACATTGGCATAACACAAGAGACACTGTTCTTAATCATTGTATAACGCAACATGATGAGATTCAAAATGATTGCTTTAAATACTTTGCTTAGTTGACAATTCAAATGACTCGAGAACACGAAAAGAATTGAAACAAACTTGGATTGGACAGTTGATGTTAGATAAAAAAATTCTTGGACAGTTGATGTTAGATAAATAATCCGGAATAATTGTAGATCATATGTATCATTGCCGCATCGAGTGATGGCTCGTTAGAGTTTTTTTTTCTATTTTTATCACTTCCGATAATTTTAGTATTGCCTTAGTATCGTATTGTTTTATCGATCCTTAATATTAAGCGTTAGTATCAAGCCTTAGTATCGAGTTTTAATATCAAGCTTTTGTGTCG
Organism: Pomphorhynchus laevis; assembly: GCA_012934845.2. Classification (NCBI taxonomy): domain Eukaryota; kingdom Metazoa; phylum Acanthocephala; class Palaeacanthocephala; order Echinorhynchida; family Pomphorhynchidae; genus Pomphorhynchus; species Pomphorhynchus laevis. The sequence continues at coordinate 31,073 of WNNJ02000524.1, forward strand.
AGTTTAAACATCGAGTCTCTTTATCGAGCCTTATTATCGAGCTTTAGTATCGAGCCTTATTATCGAGCCTTATTATCGAGCATTAGTATCCAACCTTAATATCGATCTTTAGGATCGAGTTATAGTAACAAACTTTAGTATCGAGCATTATAATCGATCCTCAGTATCGAGCCTTAGTATCCCACCTTAGTATCGATCTTTAGGATCGAGTTATAGTAACACACTTTAGTATCGAGCATTATAATCGATCCTCAGTATCGAGTCTTTGTGTCCAACCTTAGTATCGCGTACATAGTATCGACTCTTGGTATCTAGCATTAATATCGAGCTTTGATATGGAGCCTTGGTATCGAGCTTTAGTATCGAGCCATATTATGGATTATTAGTATCGCTTCTAGTATCAATATTTAGTATCGACCCTTAGTATCGAGCTTTAGTTCGATCCATAGTATTGTAGCCTTTAAATTTTCAATGAATTTTATTCTGCACGTTGCCCTCATCCTATATTTTTTAGCCAGAATCAGTAGTCTAATTTTCACTTGGCCACATCAGCTACTGATCCAATACCCATATACATAATCTTTCTTTATATGTTTAATAAACAATAAAAAAATCACGGGTAACCATTTTTAATCACGGGTTACACATTGGTCAGTTGTTAGTAATTTGGCAGCATACTTTGTTATCGCTATATTAATTTTATAAATTTAGATATATTTTCACGTTAACAAAATCTAATAAATTAATATTTTTATATTTAATTATTGAAACATGTTTATCATTTTAGAGATTGTATTAGTTATTAGTGATTATATATGAGTAATACAACGGACAGTAACCTAGACTTGCAATATAGCAGGTTTCCGGGCATTCGAGAAAAAGAACGATACAGAACTATATATCCCTTCCTATTGCTATTGATCAGCAGTATTTTAATTTGGTACCAAGCAGCTGTCACAAGTCTTGCAGAAAAGGATGAAACTTACTTTGATCAGGTCATAAGCTACACCAGATATGGCCTTCTAAAGCATTGTGAATCGTTTTATTTGAAAGAACAGTTTATCAGGGATATATGTGAATATTATCAAAATGTACCCCAAATATTTATCATTATATTATTTACGCTGTGGTGTGTATTCAATAACCTTTCTATCGGGGTTGCCATTACATTATTTGATGGGGCTCGTCGCATTCAGTTTCCAGTCAGTAGATATATTAAATTAAAATTTGACAGTAAATGGAAATTCTACTTCGTACTTTCTATTTTGTCACTAGCCGCTACGTTCAGTATTCTAACATTGTTTGCCTTGGTAACTATTACTACTTCGAATCGTGCTACTTTTTCTGGTGAAGCAATATCTATAATTATAGGCACAGTTCTACTGCTTATATCTTATAAATGGATATTTGAGATAGCAAAATATAAAGGAGAAATTGAAGCAAACGATCAAATACAGATGGTCCATCCTGAAAATTGAAGATTACTTTTAAAATAAGCAGCATCATAGGTTATTTTCCTTTCTAAACGCTTTTTGTTCTTATTTATGACGCCTTTTTTCTGCAAATCTTAACTTTATAAATGCTAAAATTTATTCATCCCATAGTTATCCCAGACTCTCTCTGTTATAACCACTCACTCTATATAGACTATTTAATTCATTCTATATTTTAAGTGAGTAAAGCGTTTTACATTTTTAGAAATTAACAACATCTATGATGGAGATGTGATCATCACCATCATAACGGAAATTTAAAATTTTGATAAAAATTTAATCGCCATTGATTTATCTTCATATTTTAAAATCAAACCATTGAATAAATAAAACGGAGCATTTTGAAAAAATTTTGAAGTAAAACGGAGCATTATTATAAAGTATTAGATAAAATCTTTATGGAACGAAGAATAGTATTTTTATTTAATACAACAACACGTTAATGTCTGATATTTCAATAGCTACTGCTATCATCGTCAGGAAACTACAAAAAATTACTAAAGTTGCCATTTATACAAATTACAATAAAACAGAAAGAAACTTCAAAGAAACATGTTATACAAACACACATTCACACACATTCTATACAAGGTTTTTTGTAAAACAAACTTCAAAGAAAATACATTTTACACACTCACACACATTATATACAAGGTTTTTTTAAAAAAACAAATTTCAAAGAACAAGAACCGCAACTCAAAATTAAAAGGAAAAAATATATTAAATTACTCGAAAAAAATTATCAAAAATTATAATAATGAAATAAAATAAATATTACGTAAAATTGATACCAAAAAACAAGCAAATCAAACAAATATAATTAACAAAGTTCAATAAGGATTACAACTAATTAAAAACTAATAGGAAATTATCAAATTAAAATTAGATTTATTATTAGGTAAAATGTCATTCTTATTAACAAAATATGTCTCCTGTATTATACGAGAGAAAGATAATCACTTTCATATGATAAATTAAAGCGTCATCAAAGTTCATATTTTGACCTAAATTCAATACATGTTGTGATATAGCACCTACCATATTCTTATTGAATATATGTCTTAAATCTACGCTTAAATCTGGGCGATTTCAGTAAATCATTATTTTTTATGATAATTTTGTAAAAAAACCTTTATTTTATTTATTACCAAATATTACAACCAAACACGTGAAAATTTAATTTTTTGTCGTTCTTAATAATTCTCAGGTTATTTTGGCTGACAGGGAAGTTATGAATCGTTCAGTCCACTGATGTTTTCCATCATGATATACATTCCCTAAGCTCTTAGCCATTATATGGATGGTATTGTAACTGTTTTGTATGCGGACAATCTGATGATAATATCAGATAGCATAAATATGGCTTACATTATTTAATGTTTCTATCCTCCTTTGACGGCTGAATTCATCTCAGAGTTAGCTTGTCATAGTGAGTTAATCAAAGGTTATAAGTATATAATTTATGTACTTATAATTTATTTACAATATAATTTATTTACTATAAATAATATAATCTATATAAATTTGAAAAGAATGTTTTTAAATTCCTGACGATGATAGCAGTAGCTATCGAAATATCGAACATTAACGTTTTGTTGTATTAAATAAAAATACTATTCTTCGTTCCATAAAGATTTTATTTATAAAAGAAAGAAGAAAATGGAAATTTTCAAAAATTATAAGGTATTAGATATTCATATTCACATGAATAGGTAGCGAAGATGTGTAGATAAGATGGCTTGATGTGTGATGGCTTGTTTGGTGGTAGGTTTAAGTGGACGTTTCTTGACGTCGCCATATTTAATTTACATGCTCCATCCTATTCACATAAGATTGTAAGTCAGACTACGATTATCACAAGAGACGTAGAGTTTCAAAGTATAGTGAGGAGATATCGATAATTATAAACAGGCAATATTCTGTTCAGTAGTTTTTTCTACTTCTGGAGGCGCAAACCCTGAAGCGCGAAATGTACTGATAGCCATTGCGACTAAACTCTATAGTAAGCGTGATACACCATATAGCTTGAAACCAAATGAATAGTAAAATTTCATTTACTCACTCAAGCCGCATCAGCCCGCATGCGAGCTCCTCGTTTGACCTCAAAGAAATATGACACGAACCCCCTTAAATTATTAAAAATGTATATTATATTATCGAAAAAAAGTATTATAATTAAGTAACCCAATTCATTATGTAATACTATAAAAATAGGGTTTATTATAAGGTTATATTAAATGTAGATTTAGATCGAGAATGGTATTTAAGATGTATAGCTTTGTCGATCAATTATCTGATATTGTGTTGATGCCAGGGTTTACGTAATAAACCTTTTTGTAATAAAACACAATTGCAGTGATTATTTGGATACCACCTGATTAAAAATAATTGTTGATTATAACAATTATTATTTATTTATAATGATTCTTATTTAATTATTTTAATTTTATTTAGTATTATTTTGAATTTAAACTTTTATTTAGCTATTCTTATGTACAATTTGATAATAATTATTATTTAAACTTCAATTATATTTAAAAATAATTGTTGATTATAACAATTATTTATAATTATTTATAATTTAATAAATAATAGAAAATACGTATACTCAGTTAGCTGATCTAACAGTTTGGTTTCGCTTCCGACACGATTATTTTGATAAATGCTCAAATAAATGATACTTATTGCCATTATCATGTATAATGTGGGTAACTTTTCAGAATATCCGTTTTATATATCCCAAATATGTTCATTTATTTATAAAAATATTTATTAAAAATATTTTCAATATTTTTTTATACCCCAAATATTTTCATTTTATTACAACAATTTCTCGACAAGAAAAAATAATTTATTATGAAAATATCCAAACTTAAACCCTGAGATTTATTTAACACCCATATTTTTACAGACTCGTTGGCAGCAGGCTTGTTATATTAAGAGACCGTTACTATGTGGATTTTCTATTCACGGTTATCATGATGAATTTTGCATAAGCATATTACATATCTTGGGTTGCAATTGAATTCTAGATGGTCCTTCACCTCCCGTGTCGAGGAAAATTCTTCGAAGATATTTGTGGCTACCTGTAGTGCACGTAATCTAGGTGCTCTATCATACGAAGGTACAATTAAATACTTTCGTGTAATAATATTACCAATTTTGGCATACAGTTTACCTGTAATATGGTTGGACTTATCCTCTTTGAACTTTGCTCAAATTGATAACTGTCGTAACAAATTTATTAAGCACATTGTGGGTGTTTTAGTGAAATGTTCATCTACATCGGTCGCCATATTATCTTGCATTCCTACTTGCTCTAATTATATTCGCGCAATCTTCAATTTGCCAAATACTCAAACGTTTTCGATTAATGAATATCAATTTATTCTGAAAATATCCAAACTTAACCCCGAGATTTATTTAACACCGGTATTTTTTCAAACTCGGTGGCAGCAGGCTTGTTATGTTAAGATACCATTACTATGGAGGCTTTATTTTTGAATTATTAATATTCCAATTCATCCAGTCTCCATTCAATGTAAGTGCATATTTTATGTCTCTCTTTGTGCATCATTACGGCAAGTTTTTTCTTGTCCACATTTGTCTAAATTAGGATTAGCTGAGATTCACAAACTACACAGATAAACCGCACACCTGCTGAAATTCCTATTGAAGTATTAACAAGTATATATCAACAATTTCTTGACAAAAAAATAACAGTACACAAGATTGGTAGTAGTTTAACTTTTATGACAAGTTTGGTGATAGGTTCAAGGGGCGTTTCTTGACCTCGCCATATTTGCTGTACATGCCCATTACTATTCACATAAAGAATTACAATCTTATGTGAATAGGAATGAGCATGTGAATAGAAAGGATCATCATATTTATGATTTAAATCGAATGGGTATTCAAAGCACGCATTTCCAAAATCAAAAACTAATGCCGATTCAAGCTAAATGCCTTCGAGAAATCAAAAATATAAGGCTGATATTAAATCGTTCGTCTACCAATTAACTTCCATGGACAATCAAGAGATGTCAGACTGGAATAATAATTCTTTTATTTAAGAACAAGCAACTATATAAGCTTGTAAAATAACAACAACAATTTCTTGACATAAAAAACAAACAATATACAATATTTTTCTTCTCAACGACTAATCCGGGTGTCGGGTCGTGGAGGCAGTGTACGAATCAAACTACTCTAGATATTGCGATCCTTGGGGACATACCAGAGTTCTCTCAGATAGCCCAAGGCGGTCTTCGGCCACTTTCGATATTTGATCTCTCAATTCGTACCGATGTCTCTTTCCAGAGAGTTTCGACTGGAAAATCCACCGAGGAAGGCGATCTATAGACATCCTCTGAACGTGTCTTAGCCACCTCAACTTACTTTATTCGGCGACTTTACTACGAGTCCATCTCGGATGACTGATTCCTAATCTTATTTCTAAGGCTAAGACAGGCCACACCGCGAAGGAACCTCATTTCGATCGCCTGTATCCGAGATCTTATCCTTTCGGTCATAACCAAATGCTCATGACCATAGATTATGATAGGAACGAAGGAATTCCTATGGTCAAATCTCATGCTATAGGAATTATATTTATAAAATTCATTTTATTAAATTGAAAATTGAAGACTTAGAATTGATAACCAAATATTAAGAATGAAAGATTAAAGATTAGTTTTTCAATTAAAAATTATAGATATTTACGAGTTGAGAGAATTAATGTTTCGAAAATTTAAATAGATTACGGCTGCTAGTACTTAAACTTTTGAGTATCCAGAATTGATGTCAGTGGTACAAGTCATCCGAATTTGAAATTTCTTCGTGCATACATTTGGAGGCATGTTGACATATGCGTGCTTGAATCGTTTATCGATTTTTTATTATACACAAATTTACATTCAAATAGTAACTATTTTCGTATAAAAATGTATCTTGTTACATTTTTATAACAAGATAAAAAGTGTAAAAAGGATAAGCCCCCTTTCCCCTGGGAAAGGGGGCTATCTAAATTAGTATTTAGAATGATCTTCAATGTTGTTAAACTATCAGACCATTATTGAAAAATAATTAAAGACATTTAGGGTATTTGCTGATACAATTCATAACCGTGTAAAAAATAAATCTAAATTATAAAAAGATATAAAATCAAAATTATTTAAAAGTAGGGGCATCTATATTTAGACAAGTAAAAGGTGTTTTAATGGGTGGTAATAGTAGCCCAATTATAGCTGACTTGTTTTTAAGCTTTATAGAATATGAATTTGTTCATAACTGTGTAAAAACTAAATCTAAACTATATAAATATATGAAATATATGTTTCGATATATTGATGATATATGTGTATTTAATTCTAATAATTTTTATTCAATAAGTGAACAAATTTATCCAGAAAGCCTTATTCTCAACAAAACCAATATTGATGATAAAAAAAGGTGTATATCTAGATATGAACATTAAATTAACATCAATTTAATTGATGATTTATTAAAGTAAAAAAACAAATGTTTTATGTACATATTTCTTCTTCTCCTTTTATCTTCTCGACTCCAACCAAATATGGGGTCCTAATCTAGCTTCCTTTTTATTCTTTTCTTCAGTCTTACATAAAATTGAATTAATAGATTTTTTAAATATTTTGATAAATCAAAATTATTTAAAAGTAGGGACATCTATATTTAGACAAGTAAAAGGTGTTCCAATGGGTGGTAATAGTAGCCCAATTATAGCTGACTTGTTTTTAAGCTTTATAGAATATGAATTTGTTCATAACTGTGTAAAAACTAAATCTAAACAATATAAATATATGAAATATATGTTTCGATATAGTGATGATATATGTATATTTAATTCTAATAATTTTTATTCAATTAGTGAACAAATTTATCCAAGTAGCCTCATTCTTAACAAAACCAATATTAATGATAAAGAAGGTGTATATCTAGATATGAACATTAAATTAACATTAACTAAAACTAATATTAATTTATATCGTAAAGATGACATATTTAAATTTACAAGAAACATATTTTTGCATGAGCATTCATGCATACCATATAATATAAAATATAATACATTAAATAATGAAATTTTAAGAATTGCAACAATATGTAATGATATTGGCTTTCTTCAAAATCATTTAAATAATTTAATAGATACATATTTTAAACTAGGTTACTATAAAAATAACATCAAGCAGAAAATAGTAAAAAATGTATATTTATTGTACTAGGGTACAATAAATATACAATCAAACAGATATTATTATAAATCAACACAAGAATATTAAAAATAAAGTTAAGATAATAAATGATATACTTTATATTTGAAGAAGATACCAGATAAGGAAATTTTATCAGAGAAAATATGTCATTAGCATGTATTTGGCCTTACTGCCATGTTGACTTGAGGAATCAGGTGTCGAAACAAATAATCGCATTATTTGTTTTATCATCATTCTGGTATATATCGTCTATTATTTATTAGTCAATTTATAAAATTAGATTTTTATTTTAAATTTCATTTTTAAATTTTAACTTTATAATTTTAATTTTAAATTTATATTATATAAAATCTTATAATAATTTATTATTTATAATTATTTATTATTTTATTAATAATTTTTTATTTTTTATTATTTTTTATTTTTTCAAATAAAAAATAATACGTAACTGATTGAAAATATGTATTATTGATATATTGTATTATTTTACTGCTTATTTTCAACGATTTTTCAGCGTTGAAAATTGACTTTGATTTTTCAAAGTCAATTTCATGGATGTTTTCTTTTTCTTATAATGTAGAATTGTAAATCAGCAAAATATTATTAAAATTATATAAAATCTTAACAATTATTCAATAATTATCTTTGGTATTATTTTAGTTTAAATATCGTATAAAATACGCTGACTCAGTTAGCTGATTTGATTATTAACAAAAATTCCAATTCATAAAAATTAACTTTTATTTCAAATTTTAATTTTTTATTTCAACTTGATTTAAATATAAATTCAATACAATCTTATATAATTATTTATTTTTATTTATATTATTTTAAATATTTTAATTAATATTATATTGATATTATATTATATAATTTTTATATTTATATTATATTACAGTAACTTGACAACGTAGTAGTTTATTCTGATGACCTCTAATCCTTATTCTGGTATATCGTCTGCTATTTATTTGTCAATTCATAAAAATTGACTTTTATTTTAAATTTTAATTTTTTATTTGAACTTGATTTAAATTATATAAAATCTAATATAAAAATTATTTATTATTAAATTTTAATTTAGCGTTATTATTTTATTTTTATAATTTTATAACTACATTAAATATGTAACTCACTTAACTGATTTGATTTATAATTATACTAAATATTTGATAATTTATTGCAAAAAATCTAAGACACCCCGTAATATCAAATCACGTAATATCGAATTTCAATTTTAAATTTAAGTTGATATAAATATAAATTATATAAAATCTTATATAATTATTTATTTTTATATTTATATTTTAAATATTCTATAAATATTGAATTTATATTATATTTTAATTTATTTATAAATAATATCGTTATTATTATTTATAACATAATTAATATTAATATTATATATTAATATTACATATTAATATTATATATTAATAATATTATTATATTATTAATATCGTTATCTTATTCTGATTTAACGTCTGTTATTTATAAATATATTCATATTTATTCTGTTACTATATTTGTAATTTTTTCTTATATTTTGTAAAAAACAATGTTAAACCGCGACACATCGTTTCATTTGCAATTTACATAAAAATGTAATTATGTCAAATAATTAATAATGGAAAAAATTAAATAATAAAATTTATTCAAAAAGCTACAGAGAAAATATCATAGTTTCTTTCATGATATTAATGACATTATAAGTAATTGATTATAGGATTTTTTAAGCATTTCGAGTATCGCTGTAGCCCATGACATGTTGCAAAGTCAACATTCGATAAAATTTGACTAGGCAAAAAGTCGTCAAATTGATATCGGTGAGGCATTTATTTGACAACATGAACAATTTTGCACGGTCAAATTTGCCACAATGAGAAGATAGTACTGACGACAGAGGATATTTTTTCACGATATCATTCTTAATATTTGAGAATAATATATATGGTATAGTTTTATATGTTAAGGTTATATGTATATGGTACTTTCTATATAACAAGTGACGATTTAAGATTTGCATTTATTAAACTGAGTTTGAAATTGGTTAAGTGTTTAACGTGCAAACACCATGATGCTGACAACATTTTTACGTGTCAACATCATTTGTCACTTCAAGATACTTCCCATACCGGGAATCGAACCCGGGCCTCCGGCGTGAAAGGCCAGAATCCTAACCACTAGAACATATGGGATCAATTAGTGATTATATAATAATATTTAAAAAAAATATTATATTAATATATTTTAATAAATTAATAGGGATTTTAATCATAAGAATTTAAAAGTTTATTTATTAATAATTATTTGTGAATGGTTTAGGGCCAAACAATAAAGGTCAAACAGTACATTTGCCATAAAGCAGGCTTACATTAACATTTGAATCGGAATGAGACATTCTGCGTTGAAATATTTGTGAATGGTTTTAGGGCCAAACCCAGCCAAAAAACGTTAAAAACATTTAAGATTTTGTTATCAGTATTTCTTCCACCAATTGTGGACATCGTCAGGATAAATTTTAAGTATTTAACAATCAACACAATTTTTAGCTAAAAAAATTGTAAATAAATATTGAAAATAAATAAAGTTTTCAATTCAATAAAATTATTAAGTAAACTTTAAATACGTTTATATTTTCAGAAATTTGAAAGACTTCAAGCTTGTTTTGAAATAAGCTGTTGATGCTATATATACTAAAATCTACTATATATAATTTAATAAAGCAAACAAGACTACAAGAATTTTAATTTATTATTTAGTCACGGCAGTACCCCCAAGCTTTTCTCCCAAGACGTTTCTCTTTCGAGCATGTTCAACTGAAGAATCCGGAAAGTACATAAATAAATTCTGCAAAAATGTGTCTATGATTTTTACAATATAAAATATAGTTACTAATATAGTTATTATAGTTTAAATTAATTTATTTGAATTTTATGATTTTTTGAAAATCAGAAATGATTTCAATTAAATTTGCAAATTGTAAGACGAAAGTCTTTCAATTGCCAATTATTGCAGACGAATTGAATTCAAAAAGCATTTAAAAAACCGAAACGTGAAGCGTAGGTGTTGGATAAGTAGCTGATGAGGTCCACCAATACTGAAATGTAGCTTACTAATGTTGGCGTATTTAATGATAGGATTAAAGTGGCGTGCAGAATTAAAATAGTCATCAACATTTCAATGGTGGCAATTAGTGCACAGACATATCAACTTTATGTATACTTCGTATTAGAATAAGGTACAGTAAATAATCAATTATTAAATTAAAACAATTATTAATTTTATTATTTAATTATTAAATTTTGATTTAGCATTATTATGTTTTGTTTATTTTATAATTATATTAAATTATATTAAATTCTTGGATTAAGAATTTCATAGAATTCTTAATCTAAGAATTCTATGGAATTCTTAATCTAAGAATTAAGGTTAATTCTAGGTTAAACACATATTATAATGACACAATCGGATATTAATAAAAGTTATATTAATAAACAAGCAGATATCAATGAAAAATATATATTTCGATTGCTATCATATGAAATAATTAATGTAGAATTTTAATTAGTAATTAAAAAACAATTATTAATTTTATTATTTATTAAATTTTGATTTAGCGTTATTATGTTTTGTTTATTTTATAATTATATTAAATACGTATACTCAGTTAGCTGATTTGATTGTTAAAGAACATTAATGTTTTCAGGTGCTGTTTAATTTTATTATTTAATTATTTCATTTTGATTTAGCATTATTATGTTTTGTTTATTTTATAATTATATTAAATTATATTAAATTCTTGGATTAAGAATTTCATAGAATTCTTAATCTAAGAATTCTATGGAATTCTTAATCTAAGAATTAAGGTTAATTCTAGGTTAAACACATATTATAATGACACAATCGGATATTAATAAAAGTTATATTAATAAACAAGCAGATATCAATGAAAAATATATATTTCGATTGCTATCATATGAAATAATTAATGTAGAATTTTAATTAGTAATTAAAAAACAATTATTAATTTTATTATTTATTAAATTTTGATTTAGCGTTATTATGTTTTGTTTATTTTATAATTATATTAAATACGTATACTCAGTTAGCTGATTTGATTGTTAAAGAACATTAATGTTTTCAGGTGCTGTTTAATTTTATTATTTAATTATTTCATTTTGATTTAGCATTATTATGTTTTGTTTATTTTATAATTATATAAACTACGTAGACTCAGTTAAATTTCAAATTTTATTTTAACTTGATATAAATATAAATTCTATAAAATCTTATAAAATTATTTATTATTTTAATTTTATTTATATATCGTATAAAATACGTAGTTATCTGATCAGATTCATTAATTCTATATTCAATAATAAATTTATTATTTTAAATTTTATTAATATTTCAGTTTTACTATTTAAAAACGATCTTCCTAACTGAGTATACGTATTTTATACTATTTATAAATTAAAATTGATTTCCCATTGTCAGAAAATTATGATCAATTTATGATAGAAACCATGTAATGGATTTACTATTTTCTTTACCATTTTTTAAACTGCTATGTTGGGTCGAGGACTTAAGGGTCGAAACCTGATAGCATTGCAGTTCCTCCTGATGACCTCTAATTCTTATTCTGATAAAACGTCTGTTATTTATTAGTCAATTTACAAAAATGAATTTTATTTTAAATAATAACATTTAATTTTATTTTAATAACATCAAACAGAAAATAGTAAAATATATAAATCAACACAATAATATAAAGAATAAATTTAAACTCTTAAGTGGCAAATTTTTATGGATGGATAATAAATAATATACTTTGCATTAGAATAAGATACTAGATAGTTATTTCAGAGGAAATACATCATTAGCATGTATTTGGCCCCGCTGCTATGTTGGGTAGAGGAGTTAGGGGCCGAAACCTGATAGCATAGCAGTTCCTCCTGATGACCTCTAATTCTTATTCTGATACAACGTCTGTTATTTATTAGTCAATTCATAAAAATGACGTTTATTTTAAATTTCATTTTTTTAACTTGATTTAAATTATAGAAAATCTAAAAACAATTATTAATTTTATTATGTAATTATTAAATTTTGATTAAGCATTATTATGTTTTGTTTACTTTATAATTATATTAAATACGTAGACTCAGTTAGCTGATTTGATTCATTGGTGGAAATACGTCATAAGCATGTATTTAGCCACGTTGCTACGTTGAGTCGTATGATATACAACCGAAATCTGATAGCCTTTCAGTTCCTCTTGATGACATCTAATTCTTAATCTGATACATCGTATGTTTTTTATTAGTCAATTCATAAAAATGATTTTTATTTAAAATTTGATTTTTTTATTTTAACTTAATATAAATATAAATTGTATAAATTATTTATTATAAATAAATGCTTCAATTTGAAAGCATTTATTTCAATGAAAAGCATTCATTTCAATTTTTTTATTTATCTTTAATTTTATTTATCTAAGTTATCAATAAATGCTTCCTATCGTTAACAAATGAAAATAAATAAATAAATACAACACAAATAAATGCTGCAACTAAGTTCTCCTATTATGTGCCTATGGTTATTATAATATAATAAATAAATTATTTTATTCTATTATTTATTATTCCCTATTTATCATATTTATCATATTTCATATTGTCATATTTATTCATATTTTATTATTCTTAATAACATATTTTATTTTAAATAGTTGATGCTGATCAATTATTGATTGATAATGGATCTATTAATTGACTAAAAATTGAGGCTGGCTCCAACGTATAGTGTTGATTGCGCTTGTACATTAACATTGTTTCATCCGTGTTACAGACCTGTCATCTTATATATGTTAAGTCGTAACTGCCGTTTTACTTAAATAAGTAATTATATTTTTCGTCTTTTAGTTGATATTTGTAAATAGTTGATAATGATCCATTATTAATGAATAATTATTGGAGCTTGATCAAAGAAAAGAGGAAATTATTTTTGATACTTTGCTAACTTCTGTTAACATTTTTATCAAAACTAAGACTTTTACAATTGCATTCTGTTTCCATTATGTTTCTAATATTATCGTTACATATTGATTTTAATTCTTTATTATAATTACAAATTTTTCGTCCTAATAGTGGTAGGAGTTTATACCTTATTTTAGGAATATATTTACTTAAATCTGACCCTATTATTTCTTTACTTTTAGAATTATTTAAAAGTCCGGCTATATTTATGTTATCTATACATTTATTAATGAAGTTTATGGTCAATGTATATTTTCTATCGCTATTATTAACATTTATTGTACGATTATAGTGTTTTGTATTACAATAACTGTCTATTATACAACTTAGCCTATCATATTCGTTAATTAATTTTTGATTTATTGAACATATGATGTCTTTAGAAAAACTTCTTATATTTACATAAAGCTCTTTTAGCTTATTATCTCTTAAAAGTTGTTTAAATATTTATAATTGTTCATATATATAATCTTTTTTAATATTTTTAACTCTATTTTTATTATTCCTTTTATCCCCATGACTTCTTGGTTTGCGTTTAACCGGATTATTATAATATAGTTGTTTATTATGTATTATGCTACTTCTGCCAATTCCTTGAACCAAGTCATTCAATCCTAATGGGTACATGGAATTAAGCGTTTTAATCCAAAAATCTACTTTTTCTAATAGCTTCTGGTTTAATATTGATAAGTTTTCTGTTTCTGAAGATATATCTTCAGAAACAGAAATATTAAATATTAATATTTTTAATTCTATTTTTCTAATAATTTAATAATTTTTTAATAAAATTTCCAATTTTAATAATTTAATTTTACATAGTTGATAATAATCCATTATTGATAAATAATTATTGGAGCTGGATCCAAGGAAAGACGTAATTATTTTTGATATTTCGCTAACTTCTGTTAGCATCTTCAGAAAATTCAATTTTCTGCTCCAATAATTATTTATTAATAAAAATTCTTGTAAATTCTTGTTTCTTTTATTAAATAGCATTATCCAAAGAGTCTTAAATTATATAATAATTGATATTTTATCTATACAATCTTATCTTCATCAAATTTTCTGAAGATGCAAACAGAAATTAGCGAAATATCAAAAATATTCTTTTATTAGATATCCAGAGTCTTAAAATGACCCCATACAATAGTTTGAATCATTTTATAGACGATAATTAAAAAGTAATAAACTAAAATTAATAAACAGAGATCGTTTTATGTTTTCAATTGAATTGTCATGTTCAAAATCTATTTGAAAAATATAGAGAAGCAAAACACAAATCTGAACAGATATTGATTATAGATTCAATTTTCATAAAGATTCAATTTTCAAACTAAAATGTTCTTTTGTAGACGCAGTAGAATTGTAGACACCATTAGAAAGCAAATTAAAAACAGTTAAAACCTTCTTTCTTACTTTTCATTAGGAAACGGCCCTGCTAATACTTTCTGAACAAATTGCTCATAATTAAATAGTCCATCTGCATCTTCTTTTGTGTTTGTACTACGCACAATTTCTTCTACTTGGTCAATCGGCAACTTTTCTGCCATACCTACAAGAACTTGACTAAGCTCAGCTAAAGACATCATTCCATTACTCTCTTTATCGAATAACTTAAGACCTTCCATAAAGTCTTCGTATGTGCCGAAGAGATCATTCGGCATCTTATAAAATTCAGAATATATAGGCAGGAATTCCTCGAAAGTAATCGATTTCTCCCCGGGCTTCTTAGTTTGTTCGTGCTTTTCACACATTGCTTGAGTCGGCGCAAGTCCCAGTGCACGTAGCATGTCACCTATATAAAAGGCATCGACTTTTTTCGAGTATGTTTTATCGAAAACTTCAAATACTTGTCGAGCTTCATCTACTTTATCTGCGGGAAGGTCAGCCATTTAAAATTTCAAAGTGAGTTGAGTTGTTTCTGCTGCCTATTTGTCTCTGATCGATGCTAGTCTCTGATCGACGAGGAAAATTCAATATTATGAAGCGCTGCTTCTACGTGTGTAATTACTAATCGGGAAAGGTTAAAAATGAACGATATACACTTCTTTTGATCGCTCTCTCTCTATCAATACCTCTCCGTGCTAAACAAAAACAACTTTATTATAGTGGTGTAACGTGGTTTCCATATTCGGTCTATATCAATAACCTCGCAGTATCAGCTACTATATCTGTTACAATATCCAAAGCATAATTATAGTCTGAAATGCTTTTGCTGAGAAATGAGGATGCAATTACAGAAAGGTGTGTGTTCTATTTTTTACTCCCTATCAATTTGTATCGCATCTGTGTTCTCTTCCCTGCCTCCGATGGAAAAACTATGGAAAATAGCTGGAAGATAAAAAATGATTGCAGAAAAACAACGTAATGCAAATATGTCAGTGTTTAATGGTTGCAACAGATAATTACAGGGTATATCATCTCTTAGGTAAAACAGTAAACATCTTAAATTCCATAACGGTTCTCATCGAAAGCTGCCACGTGAATATTTACTGTGTAACAATAGTCTTGTGATAGCAGCGAACCGAATGAAATATAGTCTTCAGGGATTAAACCTGGTAATAAGGCATTTCTGCTGTTCTGATGGAAAGCAACTGATGTGCACAAACTTTCTGCTATTTGTTTTTGCAAGATGCTTAACAGCTTACCTACTAGCATACTCCAGCATCGATTGAGATATTAGAATTGAACAAAATATCATATTACATAAGAAATGCGAACACATTTACGCACAATCCAACGAGAATACAATCCAATGCCATTATTGTACAACTCATTTTGCTACAGCAAATCACACTTAAATAATATTGAAAATAACAATAAATTAAAATAAATAATTAAAATAAATACGATCGTCGCTATTTATTTACGAATTAAATTTATTTCAATTTTTTGAAAAATGATTTAAATGAATAATTTACAATTATCTTTAAATTTTAATAGTTTATGTCAAATATTCGTAGGTTTAAAGCCACCGAATTTGACATCTTAGTGTTTCCATTTACTTTGTTTTCTAAATAATTTTATTTAAAATGCAATTGTAAAAGTTTCACTTTACACTCTCCCGCTTCACTAAAATATATTCAATTAACAATATATTCAATTGATTAGAAATATATCCATCTTGTATGTGTATTTTAAATTTTTCAATTTTCAGGAACTATCAGGTATATTTAAACGACAACAAAAATTATTTTGATATTTCGCTAGTAACTTTTACATTTACACAATAATGTTATTAAGGCTGATGATTAAACCAGTGTGTATTTAACAAATAAATTCCGTATTCAACAAAGAACATTTTATGTTAACAAACATAAAGAAGGAATTTCTTTTGAAATTCCTTCTGTTTTGAAGGAATTTTTAAACAATTTTAATACAATGGCTAATTTTAAATTGAAAATATCATTGTAGACTCTAAAAATGGTATTTTATCTTTTATTTTGTTGCATAATAAATTATTAGAAATATATCCACCTTGTATGTGTATTTTAAATTTTTAAATACCCAGGAACAATCAGTTATAGTTAAACGACAAAAAAAATATTTTGATATTTCGCCAGTAACTACTAGCATCTTCAGAAAATTAACATAAAAATGAAAAAAGAATCACATAATTAAAGTTTCTTGTCGGTTTGTACATTGATGCTGGAATCATAATCGTTGCTAACATTTGCTCATGTAACATTTTAGTTTGTAGGGTCATCAGCTAACAAAACACAACAATGAAACAAAAACACTAAAAATGTACAACAAAAGTACAAAACACACATGTATTTAAAATGACAGAAAAAATTGTAGAAAAATTTACCATCGGTGCTTCAAACAACTTACAAAATCAAGCAAATATGGAACGGAACTCAGGTATTTCCAATGTAACATCGAATTTTCAAGCCAAAGAAAACAAGGTTAGTCCTATTTCGTCTAATTTTTTAATCTCAAGCACGGATGGAGAACTCCCTCCTGTGCCTAAAGTGGTGAATCTGGTAATAATCAGACTTCTTCAACCATTTGAAAGGAAGAATCTTTTCAATATTTTTCTGAGAGAGTTTACAAGCTCTTATAAGAAGAGAATTCTATTTAATTCGATAAAATATTTAGATTCCGAAATCCGGGTTTCTTTCAGCTCTCCAGATCTGCCAGCATCGTACCTAGAATTTTTCGAAGCACACCTAAAAGAATTTGGGTCAACTACTTACAGGCCTATTCAGGCGACTCTGAAAATTAATAATTTTCCGCCCTTCGCAACGGAGGATGATATCATTGCTCTCACATCTGAGTTCAAAATTCATAATATTCGCCAAATCCTGGGCAAGAAAGGCCAGGCTATACCAATAACATTCTGTTCTACTGCAGTCGACCAGGCGGAATGTCTGGCTAAAAGCAAATGTAACCCCTTTTTGGGGTACAATCTTTCTTTCAATATCGTAGACGCTGATGACTTAACATACCCCCATTGCAATGGGTGCCACCTCTGGGGGCACTGGTCCTCGAACTGTACTAGGCCCCATACGTGTGGGGTTTGCAGCTCTTCCGAAGTCCATGAGGGGAAATGTTCTCTCCCCCCTCTGTGTTCCAATTGTGGTGGTCAGCACCCGGCCTGGTCTAGAAGATGTCCTATCTTCAAAGAATACAAATTAAGGCATTGTGGGGCACCGGTCAAACCGGCCCACTTTGCCGCTGCCAGCTTATCCAATTCAAACGGTTATGGTATGTCTGACACCGACATTTTCAAAATTGTTGACGCAAGACTACAGATATATAAAGACGAGATTCGAGCCTTAACGAACCATCTGATAGCGAAATTCGAGGAGTCCCGTTCTCCTCCATCGACGATTCTTACCTCTTCAAAGAGAGCCCCCCGTTCTAAGAAGAGATCATCTTCTAAACAAAAGTTGGCTTCCTTGAAGTTGGCAAAGAAAGATGATATATGCTGGGAGTTGTTGGCCTCAGAGGGAGATGAAGATAATGCCGGTGGGCAAGTGTCTTCTCCTGGTAGGGCTGGGAGTGAGAAGGGCAACTTTCTCTCTCCTAGTTTCTGCTAGGAGGTAGGCATCCCACTCCAGCTGTCGTAACACAATGCAAAGTAGTCAAGAGCCTTTTTCACTGAATATACTTCAGTGGAATTCGGGAGGTGCTTCTGCCCTTAGCCTTCTATCTGGTAGAGATGCGGATGTTATAGTCCTTCAGGAGACGCGGTCTATCCGTATCCCCCAGGACATTACTCGATTTATCCCCAAGCATATTTACACCCACTTCACTCCGTACATAACCCCTCCTCACGCCTCTTCATCTCAAGGTCTTTTAACCCTAGTTAAATGCTCCTTAAGATCATCCCTTCTTTTAAACTATTCTTGTCCAGCCCTGTCTTGTTTAGCTGTTTCACTTTGTAAGAATGGTAAACGTATCAGCATAGCCAATATCTATATTAGGCCAGGGGAAATTCACAAGAACCGTGATCTCCTGGACCGTATTTTGGGTAGTGGCTATGACATGTTACTCGGTGACTTCAACGACAGAACTGGTCGTTGGATTAATGCAGCACTCCGCAGAGCCAGGAACGATTACCTTATTCACAAACCACCGTCCCCAACTTTTCATTGCTCAACAACTAATTCTCTCCTCGACATATTACTGCTTCATAAGATGTGGTTGTTGAAACCCATCTGCACTGAGCAGTCGCGCCAAAAACAGACCATCTCTCATGACCTAATTCGTTGGCGGATAGAGGAAGATACGTTGCTTAGAAGGAGGTTTCACTTTGATCCCATCAGAGTGGCTTTCTTTCAGGCGGCTATCCAACTCTTCCCCAGAATTGGTAATGAGAATTTGACCGAATTTAATTCCTTCCTCTCCTCGCAAGCTACCGCGTTTCTTTCGACTACCTATAAAGGTCATATTTACAATCCCACTCCAACAAAACTCAAGGTTTTGGCTAAAATGCTACGTCTTCCCAATGTCTCTGTTTCCGCCAGGCAGGCCATCTCGAATGAATACTGGAGCACTAGATATAGGTTCCAGCTGAGCAGGGATAAGGCGAACATCGCTCACCTTAACCCTTCTCAGTCTTCCTTCTGGAAGATATTCAAGAAGGAGAAGTTTGTCTGTTGGAAGGATAGAGCTTTGGGTTGGATTGGTAGTATAGGCCTTGATAATGTTTTGAAGGAGTCACTATCCCTACATAATTATGGAGCCACTCAATCTCCCCAACCAATCCCGCCTTGGGGTGACTTCAGAAGCAGGGACTTATCTGTTACAGATATCCTGAACTCCTGGGGGCCACTTCCGGGCACCTCTAAATCCGTCGCTCCACTATCTTCTCGAGTCTGTCAGCTTTTGACAGCCGATCAAAGAAGAGAAGTGGCCGTCACAATGCTTTTAGCCTCACCATCCGATGTAGCCGGCATCAATATTAGTCGTAGAATTTTCTTACCAAAGCATAGTCCGGTTTCATGTCCCAAAGATCTGCGTCCCATTTCGATTCAAAACTCCCTCATCTCCATCTACGAAAAAGCGCTTGCGCGTAGAATCCGCGACCATTTAAGTAGGCGTAATTTGATCCCACCGAGTTTTCACGGGTTTGTCAAGGGACGCTCGGTTCATTAAGCAATAAGTGAAGTGCATCAGTTTTGTAGGGATAAACTAGCTGTGGCTGTTTTCCTTGACTTTTCTGCTGCATTTGACCGCATTTCCATTCCCTTTGTTATCTCCTCTCTCAGGTCCCTCGGGTTGCCTGCGAGAATTGTTAACAGGGTGGAGATATTACTGTTTACCAAGAGGTTCTACTATGAAGACGACCCTGATGCGTGTCAGTTCTACCCTATTACAGGTGTGCCCCAAGGATCCCCACTTTCTCCTATCTTATTTCTTGCTGCCTCCATTGTACTATTCAAGAATTTTAAACGTGATCAACATCTAGTGGTATACGCTGATGATACCACGGCCCTGTTCTCTGGACGCAGGTGCAAAGATGTCGCTTCGGACATCAGCCGTTTCTTTTTAAGATTAACAGACCAGCTGACCCTATCCAATCTTATTTTAAATTCATCCAAATCGCAGGTAGTTGTCTTTCATGGCACCCCTGCGACAAAGAAAAAATTAAAGAGACTAGCACTCTCAGCTCTATCTTCTATATTGACTAATCAACCACTCCCTACCTTCACAAGTCGAGTAAAATACCTGGGGTTCACTGTTACGGTGAACTGGTCGGCGAAAGCTGACCTGGATAGACTTAAACGTATCCTGAAGAAAGCTAGGTGGGCCCTGAAACGGGCTCAGCATCTGTCGTTGAATGGGAAAACCCAAGTGCGCCTCTGGGGTACTTGGGATATCTCGGGATTGGTCTTCTTTTCGATAGGACGTCCTCCACAGCAAAGACTAAGGTTTCTCAAGCTCCTCATCTCGCGATTACCGCGCATAGTCCGCCTAGATTGGATTCTTCGGGGGGTGATAGACCCCGGGTGGTTCAGTCGAAGAGCGGCGTGTTGGATTAGCTGGAGGGCTCAGATCCCGCTGGACCTGAGGCCGTAGAATAAATAGAAGATTGAATGATTAACGAATTGATATTATTTTTGTCTTCTCTTGCATGTTTTGTTCTGTGTAACACGTTTTTTATCGGTTACAAGTTTTGTTTAAGAAAATCCTTATCTTATCTTACACATGTATTTATAAAAAACAAAAAACAACAACAATATCATTAATGAGCTTTTTTACAATTATATTAATTTTAATGTTAAGTCAGCTTTATGACCAACCACTAAGGTATCCTTTAGTTTGTTAATATAAAACGCTTCTTAGACATGTATTTCAACAATTGAAAAAAGATATAGCTAAAGCTTCCTTATATCACAAGAAAAAGTCGTTAAATGTAGAAACAGACTCATCAACAGTGTATTGGAACAACCCTAAACAGTGACGGACAGCAAATCGCATTATTTTCAAAAACGTTATCTAGAAACAAAATAAAATATTCATCAGTTGAAAGGGAAGTACATGCCATCGTGGAAGTTCAAAATAAATGGAGGCACTTTTTGGTTGACAAGCATTTTGGAATTTTCACTGATCAAAAATCTGTAAGCGTTTTTTATCTGGCCGAAGGAACAAAATCAACAATGAGAAGATAGAGTGAGGTGAAAATTCGAGCTGAATTGCTACGACTTTACAATATTATATCGATTGGTTATTAAAATGGTCCAGCAGATACTTTTTCTCGCATGTGCGTTTCTATAAGTATCCACCAAAATCTACGTTAGTATCATGGCAAAAACATGAATTCATGACAAAACAATGCTGGAATCATAATCGTTGCTAAAAATTGTTCATGTAACATTTTACATTATAGGGACCGTAACAAACAAAACACAACAATGAAACAAAAACACTAAAAATGTACAGAAAAAGTACATGATTGTACTTGATTGCATCTGTGAGCTGAAACTTCCGATTGTTGCACAATATTATCCTCACAGGTATTGATCTTATTTTTGATACAGCATGACGCTACTAATCAACCAAGATGGGTATCATCAGCTGCTGACCCAGACCTGCATTTAACGTTTTAACCTTATTATCTGCTTACTCCGTACATTAATGCTGATCGGATTTGAACTCAGGACGTCTGTATCGCGATTCAACGCTTCATCCACTAGGCTGACTGCTCCAGTGGTGTAGATATACATTTCCGTATATTGATTTTATATATATTTATAACAAAACAATAAAAATAAAGAAATAATTTTTTTTAATAATACCCTTATTTATTTAAGAAATAAAATAACAAAATAAAGGAAAATAAAACATTTAAAAAATAGATTGGAAACAAACATTTTGCAACAAAAGTCCAACACATATGTATTTATAACAGAACAATAAAAATAAAGAAACTAAATAACAAAATAGAGAAAACAGGAAACATTTTACACAATAGATTGCAAACATAATTTATGTTATATGAAAATAAAATTAAAAAATAAAATTTTTTGTTACAATCAAATGCTTTCGTTTATAACAATTTTAAAATTAAGTCAGCTTTATTACCAACCATTAAGTTATTATTTAGTTTGTTAATATAAAACGCTTCTTAGATCTTACGTTTAAACATACTGGATTCTTTTGATAATATGGTAGTTCCATCGAAATCAATTGTGTGATCATTATTAATGCTATAATCAACTAAGGCACTGCTTGTTCCACGTTTAAGTGTTTGCATTTATGCTGGCTTACTCTTTTATTTATACCTTGCCCAGTTTGACCTACGTATATTTTATCGTAGTCTTTAGAAGGGATTTTATAAACGACGGATGGATTGTTGTTGATGGATTTTATTTTTAAAAAATTAAATCCATCAAAATATCCTAGACCCAACATAGCAGCGGGTCAAAAAACCGCTAATGACGTATTTCCTCTGATGAAATTTGATTATCCTCTATCCTATTCTAATACAAAATATTTTTGTATTAGATATTTTTATCTAATGAAAATATCAAAATATTTTTATCCGTCCATTAAAACCTTTCCGCTTAAGAGATTAAGCGAAAAAATTTTATTATTTATATATTTTGGCATTATCTGTTTGATTTTATTTATATAATATCATAGTTTAAAATATGTATCTATTGAATTATTAAAATGATTTTAAACACAGAATTGAAAAGGGCTGTACTAACAGCCGAAATATCTAAATAAAATTATAGGTTTAATTCTCGTGGATGCTTTGCCAAAAAAGTTATTTTGATCCGAAATATTATTCGATATTACAATTAATTATTTTTTTTTAATTTCCAGGAACTCTTAGGTAAATTATTAGAAATATATCCATCTTGATCTGTATTTAAATTTTTAAATTTCCAGGAACTATCAGGTATAGTTAAACAACAATATAAATTATTTTGATATTTTGCTAGTAAGTACTAGCATCTTCAGAAAATTCATTAAAATAATTAATTTAAATAATTGTTGAAATTATTTTAATAATTTTGACAAAAATATTTCTCTGATAATTAGATCAGCTAACTGAGTCTACATATTTTATATTATTTATAAATTGAACAATGATAAATAAAAATAAAAGAAAAGAAAATTTACGTTAAGTTTCTAAAGATGCTAGTACTAACTAGCGAAATATAAAAATGATTTTTGTTGTCGTTGAACTATACCTGATAGTTCCCGGGTATTTAAAATATTGATTGGAATATTTAAATTTACAAAAAAAAACATTATTATTACAATAAACATTATAGATAATCATTAGAGGAAATTCGCCATTATCATGTATTTGGCTTCACTGCTATTTTAAGTCGATGAATAGTGATCGAAACCTGATAATATCAGTTCCTCCTGATTGCATCTAATTCTTATTCTTATACATCGTCTATTATTTTTTTGTCAATTCATAAAAATTGAGTTTCATTTTAAATTTTATTTTAAAACCTGTGGAATATTTTTTCCGGTAATATAACCGAGAATAGGGTACACAAAATAATCAAATTTTATCAGAGTAAAACAAATCAGCTAACTGAGTCTACGTATTTAATATAATTATAAAATAAACAAAACATAATAATAGTCTTAAATTAAAATTTAATTATTAAAAATTAAAATAAATAATTGTTAAAGATTATAATTGGAAATACGTAATATAATGTATAATTATAATTGAAAATAAGTCATTAGCGCGTATTTCACTCGGCCTCTATGTTAGCTCGAAAATAGTTACTGAAATCTGATAACATAGCAGTTCAAATTTTATCAGAGGAAATACGTCATTAGCACGTGTTTGGCCCCGGTGCTATGTTGTGTCGAGGAATGACGGCCGAAACCTGATAGCATAACAGTTCATCCTGATGATCTTTAATCCTTATTCTTAAAAATCGTATGTTATTTATTAGTCAATACATAAAAATTGACTTTTATTTTAAATTTTAATTTTTTATTTTAACTTAATATAAATATAAATTGTATAAAATTTTATATAATTATTTATTATTTATCTTTATTTTTGATTTTTTATCGTATAAAATACGTAGACTCAGTTATCTGATTTGATTTGTTCTACTAACAAGTTATTATTGATAAATCGTCTGTTATTCAAATGTCAATTCATAAAAATTGACTTTTTTAAATTTAAATTTTAAATATTAAATTGATATAAATATAAATTGTATAAAATCTTATATACTTATGTATTATTTAGAATAATTTTTAATTTACATATAGTATAAAGTACGTAGACTCAGTTATCTGATCTGATTTATTAATTACAAAATAAATAAATAATTGTTTATTAAATATTAATAAATAATTAATATTTAATTAATAAAATCTTTATGGAACGAAGGAAAGTATTTTATTTAATACAACAAAACGTTAATGTCTGATATTTCAATAGCTACTGCTATCATCGTCAGGAAACTACAAAAAATTACTAAAGTTGCCATTTATACAAATTACAATAAAACATAGAAAGAAACTTCAAAGAAACATGTTATACAAACACACATTCACACACATTCTATACAAGGTTTTTTGTAAAACAAACTTCAAAGAAAATACATTCTACACACTCACACACATTATATACAAGGTTTTTTTAAAAAAACAAATTTCAAAGAACAAGAACCGCAACTCAAGATTAAAAGGAAAAAATATATTAAATTACTCGAAAAAAATTATCAAAAATTATAATAATGAAATAAAATAAATATTACGTAAAATTGATACCAAAAAACAAACAAATCAAACAAATATAATTAACAAAGTTCAATAAGGATTACAACTAATTAAAAACTAATAGGAAATTATCAAATTAAAATTAGATTTATTATTAGGTAAAATGTCATTCTTATTAACAAAATATGTCTCCTGTATTATACGAGAGATAGATAATCACTTTCATATGATAAATTAAAGCGTCATCAAAGTTCATATTTTGACCTAAATTCAATACATGTTGTGATATAGCACCCACCATTTTATTTTTTACTAGCAATTATATCAATTATTTATTTTTGATAATAATTGCTAGTTATTCATAAAATGGATAATAATTGCTAATCATTCATAAAATGGATGCTAATGACGCATTTCGTCTGATTAAATTTTTTAAAATTTGTATTATTCTAATACAAAGCATATTATTTATCATTCATAAACATTTCCAATTCAAAAGTTTAAATTTATTTTTAATAACAAATTTGAATTTTTACAGTAACCTACTTTAAAATATGTATCCATTAATATTTAATTTTAATAATATTATGTTGATTTATAATTCTTCGTTATAGAATAGAAAAATCCATTAAAAATAAGCAGAAAGAAATAGTTTCAAGAATACATAGTAGTTTTAATTGATGTTAATTTAATGTTCATATCTAGATATATACCTGCTTTATCATAAATATATGTTTTATTAAAAGCAGTGATACCTGGATAAATTTGTTCGCTTATTGAATAAAAGTTATTAGAGTTAAATACACATATATCATCAATATATCGAAATATATATTTCATATATTTATATTGTTTAGATCTAGTTTTTACAGTTATGAACAAATTCATATTCTATAAAGCTTAAAAAAAAGTAAGCTATAATTGGGCTACTATTACCACCCATTGGAACACCTTTTATTTTTCTAAATACGTATGTCCGTACTTTTAATTATCGTACTCTTTATCATTATTATTACTACAGGTCATAGCCATAAGGCTGTTTTGACCGCTCACAAAAAAAATTAATATATAATTTAGACTTGTTTTTTGAAATGTATTAGCATATATATGTGTATCTTTTTCCAAATATAAAATTAATTTATTTTTCCTACGCCTATTTTAATATCTGCTTTATCTGTTTGGATAAAGAGTACTAAAATCGTACGTATTTATATTCTGAAAATTTATTCCTTTTGTGTGTTCTAAAAATTCTTTTGTAGAATTAATACTGAAATAGTGTTTTATAACATTTAAAAGCACTACATATGAATCTAGGTTTTATTGGATTTTTGTAATTTTGGATTCCAATATAATATAGGTATAGTTTTGTTATCTGATTTAAACTTTATACCCTTCTTACCCATTATAAAACAATGATTTGTAATAATTGTTTCTCAACTTAACTCACGACGTTCATATGTTGGATTTACATTTAAATCATTAGAATTAACCTATTTCATTAGTATATCATAATAAAGCTTTTTGCATATGAAGACAAAGTTATTACTTGCTTTGTCAATAGTTGTTATTATATAGTTATGCTTTAATTTAGTAAGTTCTGTATACATATCTTTATTAATTTGACCTTTCCTTTTATAATTGTTTGTTAATTTCTTTTTATTTTGAATTTTATCAAATGTATAACCTTTCCAAATGTTTATCGTAGATATATTCGAGCTTTCACTATTAATCAGCTTACTAAAGTAAGCATTTAAGTCATTATATAACGAATTGTAAATTTTATTTATTTTGTTATTATTATTTAATCTATATTTATACCCTGTTCAGACGTACCGTTATCGTGTATATGTGGACAACCCAACAATGTGGCACACGCGTTGTCGTGTAAAAAATGAGGTTTGCAAATCGCTCGTCATAATTCACTACGCGACATAATACCAAGATATTTGAGCAGGGTTTCTTCGTGCGTAGCGGTCGAACCCGTCCTAGCTCCAGTACACCCATCGCATGTATTTGATTCGCCTAATACAACAAGAGATCGTGACGCCCGCTCGGATATAGCATGTACAGGTCTCTTGGGAAATGGAAATGAGCGCTCCTTCATGGTCGTAGTCGTATTCAACTCCAATGCACCTTCCTATTCCCAGAGAACCCCTGCCAATGCACACGGTTATCACGAGATGAGAAAGAGGAATCGATACCTTGAAAGGATAGTTGATGTGGAGCGAGAGAGTTTCTTCCCACTAACTTTATCGACGAGTGATGGAGCTGGAATTACGGCAAAATTCGTCATAAGGACAATTGCGGAAAGAACGGCGGATAAAACGGGCAGGAAATATAATATAATTGTGTCGGAAATTCGCAGATCAATTAGTGTTGCCTTGACCAGGGCATAATCTCGTTGTCTAAGGGATCCGCGCTACCATGTTCCCGGTTCCTATCAGTTCACCAGCACCCGTCAAATCGACACCCCTACGCAAATATTATCATCACAGAATCTCTCTCCGCGCCAAGACCCTGGACTTGAGGGCCACTCTGCCAAAACATGAAACATTAATTTGTTGATATGCATATCAGATTTCGCGGTAGGCTTGGAGAAGTTTACGAAGATTGACGATTTTCCTCCACTTTAATTATCAATTTTTGTTTGTTATAATAAATTCAATTCATTAAAAAAATTATTTAATCTACATTTATACCCTTTTGATAGCATTTTCCTTAATTCATCGTTTTCAATTAATTCTAGATTATGAGTGCATTATGTTCATTTATTTTATCAGAATTAAGACTTTTGCAATCGCATTCAGTTTCTATGATGTTTTTAATATTATCGTTACATAGTTATTTTAATTCTTTATTATAATTACAAATTTTTTGTCCTTATGGTGATAACAACTTATACCTTATTTTAGGATTATATTTACTTAAATCTGATCCTATTATTTATTTACTTTTAGAATTATTTAAAAGTCTACCTATATTAATGTTATCTATACATTTATTAATGAAGTTTATAGTTAATGTATATTTTATATTGTTATTATTAACATTTATTGTACGATTATAGTATTTTATATTACAATAACTGTCTATTATACAACTTAACCTATCACAATCGTTAATTTATCTTTGATTTATTGAACAAATGATAGAAAACCTTCTTATATTTACATAAAGATCTTTTAGCCTATTATCACTTAAAAGTTGTTTTAATATTTCTAATTGTTCATAAATATACTTATCTTTTTTAATATTTTAAGTTTATTTTTCTTATTCCTTCTATTGCCATGATTTCTTGGCTTGTGTCTAACCGGATTAATATAATATAATTGTTTATTATGTACTATACTACTTCCGCCAATTCCTTGTACCACGCCATTCAATCCTAATGGGTACATGGAATTAAGCGTTTTTTTTTCAAAAATCTTCTTTTTCTAATAGTTTTTGATTTAATATTGATATGTTTTCTTCGATAATATGTTCTAAAATAAATAATTTACAGTTTTTAATATCATGTCCTATTAATCTCATATGTTTATGAAATATAGTTTGACTATTATGCTGTATATTATATATGTGTTGCCTAAACCTAGTTTTTAACATTTAATGGACTTAATGATATTTTTGAATAACTGTTGTTGTGATTCTATTAATTTACCATTAATTATTCGTGAATATACACGCAAAAAGAATACAAACACGAAATTTGTTGGTTTAATATTTCGACTATCAATTGTAGCCATCATCAGGAAAAGTTTTTAATCTAAAAGTGAAATTAACTAATAAATAAATCTATAAACAGATTGATCTGCAATATAGATCTGATCTTGTTTTTAATTGTTGAGCTTCAAACTGTTGCCTATTTAATTATATTTGATGTTTATTTCGGGGCGGAACAGTTTTATTAGATGTGGTTCAGCCAATTTTGAGTTCGTGCTTCCATTGCATTTATAAATAATTTAAAGTCGCATGGGGCAGTTTATCTGCGTCATTTTTTTATCGTCATGTTCATATTTTAGGTGTTTGTTTATATTTATATTTTTTGACATTAGTAATTAAGTTACATGTTTTATATCCTGTGTACGAGGCATTACAGCGATCTATATTACAACGGAATTGGTAAGCACAGTCGTGGTTTTCTTCTGCTTGAGTATTTTCTCTTTGTGAAAATTAAGAACCTAGATAATGTGATATTCTGGAATGTTGATGTGCCTGTTCGGTTTCTTACATCTCACGTGCTGTGAGACTAGGTTATTAAGTATTTTGACATCATCATTAAAGTAATTGTATTATTATTCTTCGTCCGCGACAAGGTGCGCTCGTCTAACTTAATTCTCCGTGACATCCGTCGTATCCGCCCCCTTATCGACTTCCGTTCCTGTATGTATCTTCTTTTATCGCTTGGTTTCTCTAAAATCGATTACAGCCTCAGCATTTTCGCCAATTCTCCGAAATCCATCATCCTACCCCTACAACGCATAATCAACTCCACCGTTCGAGTGCTCTTTCGTCTCCGTCGCTTCGACCACACATCCACATATTTTGCCCAACTCTCCTGGCCCACCATCCACATTAAACTCCGCTTTCTTCTCGTAACTTTTCGTCTCATCGCTGTTGGCTCCCATCGTTCATCAACCTCTCTTTCTTATACGACACACGTCCCACCTCTCTCTATCACTGCGTTCCCGTAATTCCCTCTTACTCTACAATCAAAATTACTCTAACAACTACGGTGTCCGATCCTTACTCGTCACCGCCCCACTCGACGTCCGCCGCGATTTCCCCTATATTGCATTCAAATTCCGCCTTTGTATCCATCTCCTCGAAACATTATTTAGATTTTTTTTGTTGTTGTGGTCATGTAAGCGTGCGTAGGCACGCATTTGCCACTTAAAAATAAATCGTTATTTTTAGTGGCTTTACCATACGGCTTAATTTGTCTATGTCGCTTTATACAATTACTAATAGCAATATCTATTATACTCATGTAAGTTTTGGTTTTTTAAGTTGAATTTTAATTTCTAGTTGAATTTTAAATTCCAACCTCATATGAATTTTAATTTACAGTTTTAATGTAAGCTTTTTATGTAAGCTTCAACGTTTTTCTTCTTTAAATATGGCAAGTATTACGTCAACAAAGCGCCGATAGTAAATGGGTTTATAATTGTCGTGTGATTCCTTCAAGACGTTATTGTCGACACAAGCCATGTAGAAGTCGACAAAAGTAGGTCATTGGGGTGATCCAATTGATACACTATCTTTTTGTACAAAGGTTTTTTGTCAAAGATGAATGGGTTTTTTGAATCCCCGTAATTTCTTGCTATCTTTACGATATATATTATTGAATTATTTTCATACCATTGTATTGTTCAATTCGCCAGGTTATTCAAATTTACTTAATTCGTAAATAAATGCATTTATGTAATTAGCTGATCTGAATTACAAAAAAAATAATTCATAAAAATGATTTAAAAATAAACATTTAAATCATAAAATTTCATTATTTGTATTATATTTTATATTAATTTTTATAAATTAGATTACATTTTGCTTTTGCACTTGCGCGTTGATGTTGTAATTGAAAAACTTATGACCCCTCTGTTATTAAAGAATATTTTTGTAAAAAAATTATATAGTAAAAAGTACGTAGACTCGGTTTATTTGATTTGATTTATAAAAATTCATTATATTTCATTATTTAATGTATTATATTTTATATTATATGGTATGCATGAATGCTCATGCAAAAATATGTTTCTTGTAAATTTAAATATGTCATCTTTACGATATAAATTAAAAATAGTTTTAATTGATGCTAATTTATTGTTAATATCTAGATATGCACCTTCTTTATCATCAATATTGGTTTTGTTAAGAATAAGGCTTTCTGGATAAATGTGTTCACTAATTAAATAAAAATTATTAGAATTAAATACACATATATCATCAATGTATCGAAACATATATTTCATATATTTATATTGTTTAGATTTAGTTTTTACACAGTTATGAACAAATTCATATTCTATAAAGCTTAAAAACAAGTCAGCTATAATTAGGCTACTATTACCACCCATTGGAACACATTTTACTTGTCTATATGTAAATTGTCCTAAAAAGTTAACTTTATTAAATAATTATAAAGTTAAATTATTAATTTAACTTAATTTACTTGATCACAAGATGATCAAGCGGGTTGCGAATAATATGAGCCGGACAAGCGGAATTATAAAATAATATAAATAATAAATATCCCCAATTGTATCCCACAATTGGGAATAATATCCCCAATTGCGGAAACAATCTTTTGTTCCCGCATGGTCATTGAATCTTGCAAAAATAAAATGTTAAAATATATTCATATTTAAAAAGGCAATATTTGGAAACAGACGGATAGAACTGCTGTGGGTCCATTCGTTGTACCACATTTTGCTAACCTGTCTGCGGAAAGATGGTTTTATATATAATCTCAATTCAAATGAAAAGTCTGAACGAGTTTAAATTAAACCAGAGCACATAGTTCCCAAATTAATTGAGACCAAAGAAAATATGCAGCGTCGATTCATTGTTCAATTATATGTTGAATAAGAGCCGAATTAACATATTATAACATATCATAAAATAATATAAATAATATAAATATTTGTATTATATGTTATAAATTTTATTTATTTGTGAAGTGTGTTATGTATCTAATAATTTATATTTGACAAATGAATTATTTTTCTTCATTTTAGTAAATTTCGTATCACGTTTTAAGTTAAAAGCACTTTTAACCTAAAAGTGATTTCATTAATGCTTCCTCCTGATGACTTCTATTCCATAACTGAATACATTGTATTAATTTACTATTTATTAGTCAATTTATAAATTGTCCTATTCGTTTACTATGATATTATATTAATACTCATATTTAATCAAACAAAAATTTCAGTTAACTGATATCGCGTAGGATTTTAGTTTCGGAGTAAATTTAATCTTAGCATTTTCTACGAGAATAAAAATATATTTGTAAAAAAAATTTTATAATATGTTTTTAAATATTTTTAAAAAAATATCTGGTGGTCAATCTGTTGACCACAAGACAAAACATTTATAACCAAAAAGAATTGATTTTATGACCTCAAATCCTAATTCTGATACAACGTCTCTTATTAATTAGTCAATTCACAAAAATTAACTTTTATTTCAAATTTTAATTTTTTGCCAATACGACTGGCAAAAAGAATTGTTTTTTAAACTTTTTGTTGTTTTATTAAACTTTTTTAACCAAAGAGAATTGTTTTTTATGACCTCTAATCCTTATTCATTTACAGTATGTTATTTATTAGTCAATTCATAAAAATTGACTTTTATTTTATATATTAATTAAAAAAGAGGTATTTACAGTTCTTTTCAATTTTATAGTCAAAAAAGTTTGACTATTTAATTTTTTTTTATTTCCATTTTATCTGATTTTATTTATATAAAATTGAATTTATTTATTTTATATATCAGTAATAATATTGTCACGCAAATAAACCTCAAGGTGAGGGAACATCGACTACGATGGTTCGGACACATTCACAGGGCTGACAAAACAGCAGTATGCCGAGCCGAGCCAATCGTTCAAGGCGTACGACCTCGTGGCCGCCCTAAGAAAAAATGGATACCATCCATGATGATTTGAAAACATGTAACCTGGCGCCAGCTTATTTATCTTTATTTATGTATCGTATAGAATACGTAGACCCAGTTATCTGATTTGATTTATTATCAGTAAATTTACACATTTACACTAAACACGAAATTTTTTAATATATTAAAAAATATAATTTTTAATATTAAAAATATAAAATTTAATATATTAAATTTGTTTAATATAATTTTATATTTTCAATTCGTGTTCTTTTAAACAAGGAACATTTAAACATTTAAAAGAACATTTAAACATGTTCTTTTTATCAGTAATAAAATAACATTGTCACGCAATAATATTGAATCCTACATCCGCAAACTTTTCGGTGTCACGCAAATAAACCTCAAGGCGAGGGAACATCGACTACGATGGTTCGGACACATTCACAGGGTTGACCTAGCGCCAGCTTATTTATCTTTATTTATATATCGTATAAAATACGTAGACTCAGTTATCTGATCAGAATAATTAATAATTTAAATTGATTTTTATTAGTAAAATTAATTTTACTAATAAGATTTTATATTTTAAAATATATTTTTACTAATTCGTTAAAATTAATGTTTTTTTTTAATATGTTTGTTAAAATTATTTAAAATAAATAATTTTTAAAATAATTAAAATCTTATATAATTATTTATTATTTGTTTATTTTTATTTATAAATAGTATAGAATAAGTAGACTCCGTTAGCTGATTTGATTCTTTAGAAGCCCGTGTTCCAGATTCATAGAGATGGGGTGTAATCAAGATATTGTACTTGGTCAGGGTGATATCACAAATTCGTATAGGCGAATTGGTTTTTTTAATCACGCTTATAAATTACTGACTATGGTCATGGCATCCCACTTTTCTGCTTCACGACGCTTTCTCTTGGCAGTACAGCAAATCGCAGTTTGGCGTAATATGTCTGTTTAAATGCTCTTAGGACATCACGAAATCGCATTATTGACTGCTTAAGCAGTCAATGCGACTTGAATGTGATTTCACCAGTCAATATTTCAGCAGTCAATATTCTTGACTATTGAATACGATTTCAGCAGTCAATATTCTTGACTATTGAATACGATTTCAGCAGTCAATATTCTTGACTGTTGAATGCGATTTCACCAGTCAAGAATGTGATTTCAGCAGTCAGTTATCGTTAGATATTTCCGAAACGCTTTGATTCGGTGACTCCTTTGGAAACTTGTGCAAAATACTGGAATATCTTAACGTTTTCTGATGCTGTTAAATTCGGTGATACAATCTTATCTCTCAGCTTTTTCGATGTTTAAAGAGGTCATAATCGTTAACTACTAACAAAAATTTAATGCAGGGCGATCCGCTTCGTCCGCTTTTATTTTCTTCCTTCTTGATTGCTCTTCTAGTCCAATTATATTTCGACTCAACGTTGATTGATAGAGTTCTCTACACTAATGATTTATCGATAAGGCGTACTGATCTTTTCAATGTGGAATATTCTCTGTTAGCATTGAGCCTGTACTAGAAGATGAATAAACTATAGATCATAAAAAATTATTTGAAATTATTAAATTAATTTAATTTTTTTAATAAACTTAATTATCAATTTCAGCGGGCATGCAGATATGTATTAGTTTTCTATTCGATGATTTCTGACTTTGCAATGCCAGAATGACCTGATCTAGGTGTTGAACCGTTTCCCCTTCGAAAGAGCCTGCATGTACTGATCCATATTCACTCTCTAATATCGAATTTATCTCGATAGCACTATCACTCGGTAGCAACTGCCTCATAAAATGGATATTTGTATCAATAGCGTCACTTAAGCTAATTCCCGAAGAGTACATATGTATTGTACTTTGCTTACACGATCGTATAATCGATAAAATGTATTTTCGTAATAAAATTGTAGTTGAGTCTTGATTACGCTGTATATCTTCACGGAGGGAATAATAATCTGATAAATCAGAAATAAGATTTCTTATCTCTATACCCACAGTAAAGTATCTAGAGAGTAACATACCAGTAGTAACGGTTAATCCACAAGATATCCTCCACCACAAATGCTCTAAATAACCGTTTGATATACAAGCAAGTCGGTACATTGGTGAACAATATGATGAGCACACCCCTAATCTCGGTCGCAGAAGCAGGATATTATCATTACTAACCTGATAGCTGAAACTTACCAAGCCATATTGCAGACCTTTAGCTTGTAGCACTGCTATATCACCTAAAAATCTGGTCTTAACACGGTAATCGAGTTGACTATCAATAGGAACACATGATAAAATATGTGCACAGTCCTGGTTTCTCTCGACGTTTATCACAGGCCAAACGGTAACGTTTCCTTCATAAACTAACGCTTCCACTCGAATTTCTCTAAATTCGGGTTGTAATGTGTTTTCTGGCGTAGCGTAACTAAAATATCTAATTGGATAAATCATAAAGTACTGATTTCTAAGCTGATAGACGGACAAGTCAGTTAGGTATACTTGAGCAAATCCTCTTATTTCTTCTGTGACAAAATAGACACGCTTGGCCTCTTCTAATTTCTGTTTGAATTCCTCTTTGCTTAAAAATATACCACCACATTTTATACCGGGAATGGCCGGAAGGAAACATCCTCGAAATTGTGTAAAACACTGAACATCGTCGAATATTTTGTCGTATGTATTAGATATATCTATTACTCGATGGGGCACTACATTTTTAAATAATTGATAAGAGAGTAGTTTGTGAGCGCACATGGCTGCAAGTCTCAGTGGTGGATAGTACAGTTTAACGAGTTGCTTTTCTGTAGCTAGTCGGCAGATAATAAGGTTACATAACTCACATTCAGCAACCACACCATCGAATTTGTGTTCTCGGAGAATTCGCCTTACAGATGATAGAAGATTGTTGTAACAAAATTGATTAATTCCGGCGTTCAAACGCTGC
Organism: Pomphorhynchus laevis; assembly: GCA_012934845.2. Classification (NCBI taxonomy): domain Eukaryota; kingdom Metazoa; phylum Acanthocephala; class Palaeacanthocephala; order Echinorhynchida; family Pomphorhynchidae; genus Pomphorhynchus; species Pomphorhynchus laevis. Next base: position 67,091 of record WNNJ02000524.1, read on the forward strand.
ACCCCATAATACATAGTAATTTCATATGACTGGTTTGCCATTACATCCTTATCCACAAATCTTCTATAATGAAGATCAATTTGGGCTCGTTGGTTTATTAAATCATTCGGCAATTTAAGAAATTTGTCTATTAGTAGAATTTTACAAGACGAAGAATTTGTTTCGTCTAGGTTCTTAATGGTGCACATTGCATTTGAGATAGCTTGAATTGAACGTTTATTTTTACTAATGTATCCATGGTGACTCATTACAATATGTTAAACAAACCCCTTATCGAAATGAGTAGTTATTTGTTCTATAGGCAAATACAGTTAAGGATTGAAACGATAACTGGAGATGAACTACGTAAACTTGCTTTGCATGTGCGCCCAGTTATCCATTGTACTCAAATCGTGCGTAATCAAACACACTTGGTACAAAAGCCAATAATTTTTAATGAACACAGTGTGTTCAAAAATGATTTGTTCTTCTTATGATGCTATACGAACGATGCTGCAAAATTTAGAGTTTAAATTTAAGTTCCTTCATAATTTTATAATATCTGTTCCTCCAGATGACATCTAACATTAATTCTGATACTAATCGAATATTATCTATTAATTAGTTCAAAAAGGAATCTTGGCGTCGTACTAGAGGTGGTGTTCAAAAGAAATTAATGAGAACAGTTGAAGACGATGCCAAGAAAATTATTTTCAACTAATCGAACATTAGCTGGCGCAGATTGAAACGAAGATGAAGAACTGGAAATGGTGGCTCAGAATCGAATGTCCTGGTCGCATTTTGCTATTTCGCTTTGATTTAACTATTTTTATATTTTTCTTGATGCTTTGTAACTCACGATCTGTCAGGTCTTGTGGTTTAAATAATAATAGATTATATAGATTATATATAGTAGATTTTCACACTATGTTATGTGAAAATCAGTTTAAACAACCGTTTAATCTATAAAATCGGAGATAGGTAAGTGTGTTCTAGCTTTTGGGAGTTTTAGTAGTAGATGCACCATTCGTGAGAAGATGTTGAAGTTTGTCAGGTGTGAATCGTAACCGTTTTATTGATTCTGGAACTGTGATTTTTCTCAGTTACTTTCATCTATATGATAGTATTCAATTATGGATCCACCAGACCATCATCAAACGTTTTCAGAGGAAACAAAAAGGCTTTCCCGCGTAAATGGGGGAAACAGACATAACTGGAAATTGGAAACCATCGAATGTTATAAATACCAACTATTTTATTTATTAGTTAATAAATATAATGCTGTATCGATCTGTGATATGGGATAGGCCTTATTATATAATTATTTAATCTAATTATTTATATTATAATATATATGATAAATTAATCTATTATAAAATTTATTATAGCAAAATTAAATTAATTAAATTAATTAATAAAGATTAAATTAATTGCGCAGCTCTAAAGATTTCAGAGCTGCGTGATTTCAAGCGACAAATTATATGTTCTGATGGCGATAAATTATATATAGTTTATAATAATTATTTAATAATTATTTATAATAATTATTATAATTAATTATTTATAGTTTATTAATTATAGTTTATAGTTTATATAAAACATTTCATTCTATTTCTTGTGATTAATTTGATGAGATTAATCTCATCATTAGGTTTCCGCAAATCGCGATCGAAATGGTTAGACAATCAAGCAAATCTAAAAATACGTGTCAACAAGATAGTAAACGTTGTAGAACACAAGAGCCTAATAATGGATGTAGAAATGGTGAAACATTAAAACACGAGATCATGGATATTTCCGTAGTATAAATCGCATGTTCAGTTACACAAGTTTTTTGGCTTCAAAAAATCTTCTTAAGTGTCTCGTCTGCAATAGTCCCGTGACAATAACAACGAACAGTTGAGCAACGCCCCAATACAATATTTCACTGTTTATACTGGCTGCCTTTATTCTGTATTTTCGTTCCCGCTCCTTAAAATTACATAAAAACTCAAACCAGAATGGTTTTTATTAAATTTCTGACTTTTGTAAAGTACTGTCAAGTAAGTCTGATAAAAACAAAGTATGCAATAAAAATAAGCGAAAATAACGAAAAAGGATAAGCAGATCCTGTGAATAGTTCTTGTTTGTTTCGAATTTCTTCTATTTTCTAACATAAAGTTTGGAAATATAAAGTTTGGAAATATAATTATTATATAATAATTAAATATAATAAAATATATAAAATATAATATAATTAAATATAATTATTATTGAATTTGGAAATGGTATTTGCAGAGTAGACACTATTAGTTTAAATTTTTTTTCGATTGTATTTTTCAATAATAAGTTTAATAATAAGATTTAAATTAATGTGTTCAATGTCATATTTTGGAGAGGTTATAAGAGACAACAAATGTCAGATCAAACGGGATCTGATTCAATTTATACATTAACATAAATGAACTGTTATACCTTATGATATTCTTGCTCCTTGGCAATCTGGTCACTTTGATCGATCAGTTGCTTTACTCTAATTTGAAGCTCAGTCAATCGATTTGCTGTTCCAATTTCTTGATAATCTTGAGCATGCTCACCAACATCTATATTTAAATGGACTTTCTATATAATGAAAACGTATCATAAGTCTGATAAAAGTCTAATATCGCTTTTCAATATTTACAAGTGTATTGCCGCCAAACCAGGCTGTTGAATTAGACTTTAAACAAATTGTATGTTCTCCAGCAGTATGTGAAGTAAATGTAAATTTTCCTTTGGATGTATACAACTAAATGCGAAATCAGAATTTTATTAAAAATAAATTCATAATTAACAAATTAGAATCAACTATTTGAAAATTAATAATTAACTATTTGAGCTTCTAAATCAATTTTACTTTTATGGGAAACTTAATATTAAAGCTCAATATTATAAATAATAAAATACTATAATAATTTAAATAATTTAATTTTAAATAGTTATCCATTATTGATAAATAATTATTGGAGCTGGATCAAAGAAAAGATGAAATTATGTTTGATATTTCGCTAACTTCTGTTAGCATCTCAGGAAAATTACCTTTTTTCCTTTTTTAGTAATTTTATTACGATGCTAACAGAGGTTAGCGAAATATCAAAAATAATTTTCTTTTTTCTTTGATTCAGCTCCAATAATCATTTAATTATTAAATTATTAACATATCATATTAATAATTTAATCATATCGTTTGATTTATTTAATTGATAATGAATCTAAAGATAGCTCATACGCATTAGATAGATACTAAGCAAAATTATGCATTAATAAATAATTGAAAACCTTTGCATCATTTTACCATCATTTTTTATAAACATCTGAACAAATATAAATCCGCGAATAATTCAACAATATTTAAAAAATAAATGTTTTCACTTTCCAGCTAGAATAAAAAGATCATGTAACAAAATAACAAAATCATGTCAATTTATCAATTAATTACAATTTATTAATCAATCAAATTAAAAGAAAATCAAATTAATTTTGTAATTAAACTTAAGCGAAATTATTTAACTAATTTAAAATTTAAAAAGTTTAATTATTTCTACAAATACTTGGATATAAATACCAAACAAAATTTATAAAATATTCAAGCGATATTAAGTTGATATAAGTTGGAAATTTCCAACTTATATCAGTTGAATTTTTCAATTCAAATTTATCGTAAAATTTCCAATTTTACAAATTGGAAAATAACTTGAGATTTAATATTAATATGAATACAAAATAATATAAAAAACAATATGAATACAATCCAGTTCCGGTCTATCCAGCAATGTAGGAAAAGCAACGAGGATAACAAAGTCTAAACTCAATAATACAAGCAACGATCAATCAAAGAGTTGCTAGCAAAGTCAATACGTTCATCAATATTCTCAAAGCAATCAGAGTATATGTGACCCGCATATCCGAATGATTCCAAAACGCATTGTTCGAATGCAGTATGCAAAAACATCGTATATCTCATATCAGAGAAGCTTTGACTAAAATGTCTCCCTGGCTTTAAATGTACAAATCGAAATCTTTCATTGGCACATCACACGAAACTACCGTCAGTTGTATCTGCTGCATCTATGTTCTCCGTAAACGAAGCCTCACAAATCAAATGGCTTGATTACGTCAGTCTGGAAATTGAATGCACTCGTGATGGATGCTCAATGCATACTAATATTAGAGCTCCCGAGGAGGTGAGCATAAATATATTTTCACATGGCATTTTTTTGTGGATCCTGGGCTGCAGCCTATATTAATATGAGCCAAGAGCGTTTACGCTATTAAAATGTTCTTATACATTCTCCATTCGGTAGTAATTGAATTAAAACTAAAGCAAGCAATTTCTACAAACGCTCAACATGTGACATCTAATATAACCACGCACATATCGCGTAAACAGTCATTAGCTAGCAACATTTGCAGATCATTTGACGAACTCATTTTATCAGACGCAACAGTCGCTACTCGTGGTGTGATAGCTTAGTTTTATCCTTTTTCTAGAAGTGGGCAATTCGCCGTCTTATCTGCAGAACGAATGTCAAACATTGAGCTATGTTTTTAATGATGATGGCTTTGCAAATCTAGCAAATGATAAAAAGTCAACACAAAACGTAACTCTAGACCAAATATTGTTCAGATAATATCCTTGAAAAAGCAAAAAAAAAACCAAAGATTTCTTAGCTGTGGTAGATTGTGCTCACTTGACAAGATTTGTTTAAGCAATCAAAATGTTCTTAAGATTGAAGAGTAGATGACCTTTCAAGTGTCATGTTGTAAATAAATTTGCAAAAATCGTCATAACAACTACGTGAAACAAGTATCGAGAAAAACTGTCTTCTGGAGAGGCCTTTTGTTATTTCCATGACATGATCAATAATTTAAAATATTAAGTAAAATATTAAGATCTATTTTTACAAAAACTCTACAGAGCAAATACGCCATTAGCATGTATTTGGCTCTAATCATCGACCCATGTATTAGGTCGAAAATCATAAAAATTGATTTTTATTTAAAATTTTAATTTGATATAAATATAAATTATATAAAATCTTCATTAATTATTTATATCTTTATTTTTGATTTATATAAAGTATAAAATACGTAGACTCAGTTATCTGATTTGATTAATGGAGTTAATTTTAGACATAAGAAAGGCACAGTGATAGGCACTTCTGTTGCTCCGATAATGCTATTTTTGAACTTGTATAAAATAACAATTTATTTAATGTGGCAAATGCATGACAACTGCACGCTTACATGACCACTAACAAAAAATAACACAGCAAAAGTCACAGATTAATTTGTTAATTGTTGAAATAGAATTGGATTTGTGTTTGAAGCACAGTATTGATGTTGATTGGCGGATATGAATGGGCAGATGATTTAAAGAGAAAAAAGCAGCCATAACGAAGGAGCGGAGTCCAAAAAAGGTAGAGTAGTTTGAGACATGTAAAAGAATGGAATTACGAGAACGCAAAGAACAGTAATCAGGACGAGAATTGTCGAGAAAAGGAAGGTTGAGAAATGAAGGAGTAAGAAAAGTTATAACGCGAAAAGCAATGAGAAGAAGATGAATTTGAACACGAGAATAAATGGTAGGCAAACCGAGAGAAACAATATGGTGAGATGTATGATCAAAAAGACGAAGACGGAGGAGAATTCGGACGGCTGCGTAAATGATGCGTTGTAAAGGAATAAGAATGGATTTAGGTGAGTTGGAAAATAGACTAAGACAGGAATCAAGTCTTGAGAAAAGAAGAGAAGATATGAGAGTCATACAAGAAGAAAAATCGATCAATCTACGAACTTGACGGAGATTGCGGGGTATCAAGGTAGATGAGCGTCCTTTATCACTAACGAAAGGTTTAAGTGAAAGTCGGTTGTCGAAATGAAAGCCTAGGAAAACCAGATTATCAACAATAGGAAGAATTGTAGAATTTAATGATACGGAGGGAGGTTCGAAGCCGAGGCGTCGAGTTAGGATCCACATAATTTTGGATATATCAGGATTCAGAGAAAGGCGAAGGGAAGAAAGATGATTGGAAATTGAGACAAGACAGACGGAAACAGAAACACTAAAATCATGAATACGATAAACAGGTGCATGAGCATAGATGAGAATGTCATCAGCATATTGCATAACATGGAAGTTAAATTTATGAGAAGTCGAAGACAAGTCACCGAGAAGAAGAGAAAAAAGCATTGGGCCTAATACGGAGCCTTGTGGAACACCGGTCGGGATGGATGAAGAATGGGAGAGAGAAGAGTTAGAATAGACGCGAAATGTACGGTTTGACAGATATGAAAAAAACAATGATACAGTGGGTAAAGAGAAGCCATGATCATGACGAAGGCGATGTAGAAGAATCGAGTGATCGACGATGTCAAAAGCAGACGATAGATCAAGAGAAACTATGACACTACATAATTTATGATCGCGCGAGATGAGTAAGTCATTATAAACTTTAAGACAGGCAATTTCAGTAGAGTGATTAGAGCGAAAAGCGGCTTGGAAGGGAGGAAACAAGTTAGAGGAAAAGAGATATGTATTAACTTGCTTGAGAACGAGACGCTCAAGGAGTTTAGAGAGGGTTGGGAGAAGTGAGATTGGACGGTACGAAGATGGTAGTTAGGAACCAAGAGATTGCTTTTTGATGAGAGGACGAACATTGGCGCATTTCCAGATGGAAGGAAATGTACGGCTACGGATGGACGAGTTGAACAATGTGGTTAGGAAGGGTGATATAGAGGAGCAGATATTTTTAAGCAAGTGTGTGAGAATTGGGTCAAAGGGAGATGTTTTATTAGGTAATGACAGCAGAACCGAAGAAACTTCATCAGACGAAACGGGAAGAAGGTGGAATAGTTCTGGGAGTGAAGTATTTAAAGAGAAGAGTGGGTACAAGGGCTCTATGGGTAGTAGGGAAAGTAAATTAGATAGCTTAGTTTGTAGATAAGAAGAAAATTTATAAGAAGAAGCAACCGTGTAATAGAGAACGAATTGAGAAATTGAATTATTGTGCTCAAGTAAAATCTTGCTTGCATTTACTTTAGATTAAACTTAATTCTTTCCATTGAGTTTTATCGTATCGTAAGTAGGAAGTATCCTAAATAGTTAACTCGTAATTAATAGGTGATCATCTACCCATCTACAAGGGGTAGATGATCGTGAAAGAATTGAGTTTAAGATTTTCCAAAAGAAAATGAAAATGATTGACGGGTACACAACCCGTCAATCATTTCAATATTGATGATGGTCATCAATATTGACATCAATATTTGTCATAACCAATAATTGTGTTGTATATGTAACATATGGTTGTTATCTGACCCGAATATTTGAGTACAGGTAGATAATCAAATTTCATTAGAGGAAATACATCTAATAATGATCCATTATTTATCAATAATGGATCATTATCATTAACTTTGCATTAGAATAAGACACTAGTTATTTCATAGGAAATACATCATTAGCATGTATTTGGCCCGCTGCTATAGAGGAGTTAGGGGCCGAAACCTGATAGCATAGCAGTTCCTCCTGATGACCTCTAATCCTTATTCTGATACAACGTCTGTTATTTATTAGTCAATTCAAAAAAATAGCGTTTATTTTAAATTTTATTTTTTTATTTAAATTGATATAAGAATGACGTAAAAATGAATACGTCATTTATAAAAATGACGTTTATTTTAAATTCTAATTTTAATAATAAATTTTATCATGTAATTATATATTATTTATAATTATTTAGCATCATTTCTAATTTATAAAATTAACTGAGAAACTAACTGTTTCTCAGTTAGTTGATCTGATTTATTTTAAGGTTACAATTTAATTGTATTCTTAAATTTTATTTGGATTAGACTTTCTCTTGGCTAAAATGCGTTGATATTAAAATATTAATTATTAAAGTATAATTAAATACGCAAAAACTTATTGATCCAGTATAAACTGATTTAATAGTCAGTATTAATCGTCAATAGACAAAAAGAGATCTCGTTTCTCTACTGTTTGTTTATTGATACATGCGTTTAAATCATAGTCAATTCATAATATTTAAAATTAGATCAATAACTGAGGATCCTTTTGGTAACAATTACAATACCGGACCCGATTAAGCAAATGTAACAATCAAATCATAAAATTTAATTTCTTATAAACCTCGATACAACAAAATCAAAGTCAGCACATATTTATCATATGTAAAACTATGTGTTTCTCATACTTATCATTCAACACATACTTTTCATTTTGTACACCCGAACACATAAACCATTAAGGGCATTCATACAAATCAGAAATTAATCTTTTTAATTAAAGATCTAAGAATTAAGCTTAATTCTAGGTTAAACACATATTATAATTGACACAATCGGATATTAATAAAAGTTATATTAATAAACAAGCAGATATCAATATAATATATATATTTCGATTGCTATCATATGAAATAATTAATGTAGAATTTTGAAAAACATCTCTTCTTAATTCCATTGTAATTATAAATAATTTAAAAATTAATAAATGATTTCAATATGTGAAATTCATTTACGTTTTAAATAAGGTTAAGGTATCATTTATTTAAGATTCATCATCTGTAAGGTTTTAATAAAATATCTACCGCGTTTAAGATATCATGATCTTCTGGGTCCATAATGTGAACGTGTACACCGATTTTATTATTTGCCTTTACAAACTGTTTCGTATTATCGTTCATTATTTCAATATCGTACGACCCTAAAACAGATATGCATCGATTTTAAACATTAGCCATCACCAAAACCAGTACATAATTATTAAATTGATGATTTAAATTGATTGTATAATCAATATAACCAAAACTATGATTTTAAACTCATATACACAAAGCATTATATGCTGTGTTTATACAAAACCTTATACGAAAACCATAATCGAGGATTTTAAATAGTTAACGTTTCTGCAACGAGACAATTAGATTAGTAAATTAGATTTCAAAGATTCAAAGTGCAAAAGCATTGCATCATATATAATGTATTTGATGTGATGATTCCGTTAAATCGGTAGTATTCCATAAATGCCGCGATATTTTATTAAAACCTGTATCTAAAACAGTTCGAACATGTCTGTGATGTTTAAATATCGACCTGGAATAGTATCCTTTATTCTAGAAAGTCGTTTAAACTTGAAAACAGAGAAATTCGTGTTTTCTCGAATTCGAAAAATATTCCAATTAAGGAACACGTTTATATAATAGAAATCCATCAAATTATACCTATAATAAGGGTATCTTCGGGTATTTCTTCAATAAAACACTTCTCCTCAGTTTCTTGCATGTAAAAGTAGAGCGAATTGGTAATCAACGGCATGATCGTTAGGTAAGTTAAACAGCAAAAATACATCTATAATTAGATAATTACCCGATAAGATATTCGCAAACATTTGAGATTTCGAATGTTCTTAATTAGAAATTACAGATTTGATCTTTTTTTAAAAATTGCAAATTGCCGTTGAAGAATCAATCAACACTAATTTATTTTTATATTTCTTAAGCTGCTAGCAACATCAGAGATATCAAGTACAATGAATTTGTATTTAATAAATTAGTGTTTAAGAACTATTTTATAAAAATTAAATTATTATTTAAATAATTTTAAATTCGTTATTTAGTTTAAAATTTGAAATTTTAAAGCTGAATCAACAATCAACATAATGACGAAGTAAACAGACAATAGAAAAATACTTTGAAGTTATATTTTTAAATACTTTAAAGTTATCAAAAGTAACAGAGCGACCTACTTTATCTTCGAGTGTCCCTACGTATTTCGCCAACACGACCTTATGGCTTTACGTGTGCTTACAGATATGTCAATATCTGTAATACGGGCTTCTGTTATTTTTTCAACAAGAATTCTTGTCGAAAGAAATAAAGAAACGCTTGTCTTATATAATATATATGAAAAGCAAGCATTACTAAATAAATATTTCTTATATAATAAATAAATATTAAATAAAAATAAATAAATAAATAAAAATATATAAATATTGTTTATTTATTTTTTGTCATTTTAAATTATAAAAAATAATTTCTTTACACTGAATTTATCTCATAAGATTAAATATAATAAATCTAATTGAATAAATATTTTTAATATAAAAAGTAAATAAATATTAAATAAAAATAAACAAATAAATAAAAATATAAAAATATTGTTTATTTATTTTTTGTCATTTTAAATTATAAAAAATAATTTCTTTACACTGAATTTATCTCATAAGATTAAATATAATAAATCTAATTGAATAAATATATTTAATATAATAAATAAATAAATATTAAATAAAAATAAACAAATAAATAAAAATATATAAATATTGTTTATTTATTTTTTGTCGCATTAAATTATAAAAAATAATTTCTTTACACTGAATTTATCTCATGAGATTAAATTTAATTAATCTAATTGAATAAATATTTTAATATAAAAAAATATTAAATAAAAATAAATAAATAAAAATATATAAATATTGTTTATTTATTTTTTGTCATTTTAAATTATAAAAAATAATTTCTTTACACTGAATTTATCTCATAAGATTAAATATAATAAATCTAATTGAATAAATATATTTAATATAATAAATAAATAAATATTAAATAAAAATAAACAAATAAATAAAAATATAAAAATATTGTTTATTTATTTTTTGTCATATTAAATTAAAAAAAATAATTTCTTTACACTGAATTTATCTCATGAGATTAAATTTAATTAATCTAATTGAATAAAATAAGTGAATTATCAAGTTTAATTTTAAACAACAACGTCACTTCAGAGTTAATTTTTTCTATACAAAATTAATAAAACGAATATTAGCCTCAACTGGAAATAATCTTCGACACCAAGTCGAAACCGTGATCTTATCCGTTTGAGCTACATAAATACGATGTACAGTATCTATGATTTGTCTGATTTGGAAGATAAGAATGCATCAAAAGCTTCAGAGATGATAGACTTATCATTGCATTCATTTTCAATATAGCTCTAAAATTAAAAAAAGCATAAACACAAGTAAAAGTAAAGTCAATTGACCTTCAGCATGTCCTCTAGATGTTTATTATTACCAATTGTCTTCTCTTTACGATGGATAGTGGCAAAGAGCGTAAGTAGCATGTGAGCTTGGTCGCATTCATTTTTGAACAGGTAATAACTCAATAAATTATCAATCTGTTTATACCAGCAGAGATAGAATACCATTGAGCCATAGAAACGAGTACCACGTAGCGATTCAAAATGTTTTTGCTTGTTAATGTGAAAATATACTTTTAGACATACCTTTAAGAAAACAAATTCGGTAGATTAAGTCAAACTTAAAATATTTTATGATCTCAAATGTTCTCTTATTCTCATTTTTATCATCTTAAGATGATGCAAAATCGAATGCAAAACTTTTCATTCAGGTGGAATTGAATTTGGGAGATAAAAAAGGATGCAGCCTTGTGTTGCGGGGTATTAAGTAATGACAACCCCAACTCAAGTTGCGCGTACTATTAATATAAAATTATGCACATTTATATAAAAGCAAATAAAACCATAGTCATAAGACAGGAAGCCGACACAATCGTCTTTACCAACAGTACATTTATCCATGCAGATTAGAATTGATAACATGATTTAAGTAATCACATGAGGATAAGACAGGAACCAACTTGAGATCACTCACATTTATTAAATCACACTTATTACATTGAAATTGAAAGCATCTATTACATTTAAATAATAAAAAATATTTTTTTCTTTTAAATAGAAGTAAAAAATAAATAACTGATTTGTTTGTATTTCAAGTCTAAATTAAAATCACACTTATTAGCTCATAAGTTAACTAAAAATTTAATTCAATCTAAATTTCAAATCACATTTTAAGTGATTTGAAATCGCATTTTAAAATTTGAATAAATCACATTTAAATTACAAAGCCAGTAAACCAGATTTATTCAGAATAAATCAAAGTTTACTCAAAAATGTGCATTGAATATGTTTTGAGAATATTCAAAAAAGTTAAATTTTTTAATAAATCACATTTTAATTGTATTTAATTAATTAAATTTAATTTAATCAATGAACCATATTTATTTATATAATAAATACAATATTTTTGCTATTAAAATGAATTTTAACTTTTTTGTACTGCCTTTAATTATATTATAATTAAAGGCGACATAATTATATTATAATTAAAGGCGACATTCCCTGTACATAAGCCGCGTCGTCATAAGTCGCGTCTAGGCCGGACGTTTTGTAGGATTTAACCCGTTAGATTCTGATATCCGCTTTCCGTTGCCAAAAAGGCTGGCTTAATGGTATTTTGCATTGATGGGATTCCCAGTCCTCCCATTTTAATCTGTAATTGTTTAAATTTAATATTATTAATTGTTTAAATCTAATATTTTAATAGTATTTTGTTGATATTTATATTTTACTATTTTCTGTTTGATGATATTTTTATAGTAACCTAGTTTAAAATATGTATCTATTAAATTATTTAAATGATTTTGAAAAGCTACAAAAAATAAAATTAAAAATAAAAGTCAATCTGTCCACACGAAAAAATTTTTCTAATATAAAATTTTATTATTCTAATACAAAGTATATTATTTATTATCCATCCATAAAAAATTTTAAATTTTTCAAGTCATTTTTTTGAATTGATTTTTAATATTATTGTGTTGATTTATAAATTTTACTATTTTCTGTTTGATGATATTTTTATAGTAGCCTAGTTTAAAATATGTATCTATTAAATTATTTAAATGATTTTGAAGAAAACCAATATTATTACATATATAACTGTCTTAATTGAGTTGATAGTATTTATGGAAAGTGTGCATGCATTTTTAGATTGATTTACATTCACTGAAGGCTGAGTATGCTTTCACATTTAGCGTTGAAAACAAAAATCACATGCGTCAAGTTCATTGATGAAAATATTTGTCTGACAGGTAACAAAAGCATTTATTAAGGATGGTACAACGCTTAAGAGAAGTACCGTAGATATAATTCAAAGTATAAAAAAGTAAATAACAGAAAATTAACGTAAATTGATTATTATCTGCGTCATTTCTTAGTTATATTACATATATATCAATTAGTTTTCAATGACCAAGTGTTTGTACTTCATAAAGTATTTGATTTTGTTTAAATGCTCTGACTCTTGTAGTCAGAGCATTTAAAATAATTAATATAATTATAATTATGCGATATAATTATATCCTGACACACGATTTGTGATGCTTTAATTTAAAATTTTTGTCACGAATATGTAACAAAAATGGTAACTCTAAAAATTGCACCTTATAGTACGCTACATTTCAGTAGAATTCTGAATAATCAATAGTTTGTTTCGTAATTTCAAGTTGATATACCTGTGCAGTCATTGTTACAATGATTACTATTTTTTATTCTACACGGTATTCAAATACTATCTATAATCAAACAGAAGTACGATACACTTCAGTATTGGTGGATCCCATCAGTTACGATGCAAAACTTACATTTCACGTTTCGGTCCTTTATGATTAGTTTGACTCTACATTTTTGAAATACAACCGAAATTAGAAATGCAATCGAAATAAACTAAAATAGGAAGTTGAAACTATTTAATCTTCATTTTTCGTTTTATTAATTAATTATATTATGAGGAGTCACTACAATGCACGAGTGCCTGCCGGATCTTTGACCACAAAAGCAGACAGCATAATGTTTTATTGTGCTACCAACGTAATGTAGTTTATGAAATGTTTTGTGATAAGTGCTCTGCTGTATGTTAGGAGAAACACAACGTCCGGTTTCTGATCGGCTCAAGAAACATTTAAGAGCAGCACGAAACCCTTCAGCGCCTTCTTACGCAAGCAATACATGGGCAGCGTATTATTCACAAAAACATCCAAATGAGCAACCAAAGTGCAGCGCAAAGGTACTCTACAGAGCAGATAACGCTATGTCGCGAATACTAATGGATGCAATCTTAATATCGGGTGCAGATAGCGACAAATGCCTCAACAATAAAGACGAGGCGGTGGGCTTGCTTGATTGGATGCAATGATAAATATTAATTATGCTATTAACTATTTATTAATTGATTGCTAATGCTTTTGTGACGATGTTAATATGTTTTCCATGTTTTCAGATGAGCTAATGACAAAGCCGTAACGGGGCGAAAGCTTTGACAATATATATAATAACTAATTCAGCTTTTGATCTGATTAACTTTTGCATTTTAAAAACCTGAAGCTGAGAGATAAGCAGATATTTAATTATATTGTTAAATTTTATTAAATATTAATTGAATAAAGCTTTTTATATACATACAAACCCGAACGAACTCTGGATCATCAGGCTCAAATTGTAGACAAGCACGTTCAAGTATATACTTGTAATGTTGTAATTCGAGTGGATTCTAAACGAAGAAATTGTGTTTATATAATAGAAATTAGCGATATTACATTAATATGAGCTTCGGAAAACATTACAGGAATGTGGGAACTGCGGAGTCGACGATTAAGAAACGTCTGCATCCATCTTCTTCTATCATCATACGCTGAAGTGCATAATTTGCCATCGGTATCTCGAAACCATACCATCCTTTCCTGATTTATAATCAAGTATTAATTAATTTTATTAAAAGAGATTTTATTAATTAAATATTAATTTTATAATTTAAATGATAAAGAATTAACATTTTATCTACGAGTATTACCGAATCATTGACATTCAGACTAATGTCCACGAATACCATTTTATGTTTGCTACATTCTTTAAGCAATTTATTATCTTCTAACACCCGGACTGAATGTTCACGATCTTTTAATATCGGAGGCATCTGCAATTTCTCAGTTTTTGAGTTATGATGCATTTTTTCTTTGAACTAAATTGTTGTTGAACTAAAATTACGTATCCCAATTTAAAATACCTTCTCATACTGTTGAACTGTCATTAGTTGTATCTGTTTCGCTGTGGTAGAAGTAGAAGGCTCCCTAGTTGAATCTTTTTTATAATACTCGACAATAGCAATGCGATTAAGTAGATTTTGAACATCAGGATTCATGAATATACGCTCTATTGAAGCTAGGTTTTCTAAACAAAAAATCAGTTTAAAACTTATTAAAAAACATAACAAACAATTAGGTAACAATACTTTAAAACATTGCAATTAGAGTGTGAGAGCCACTATTATTACAAATGAAAACTATAGTCTATCAAAAGAATTGACTATCAAAAACATAACAAACAAGTCTTAATTTTGATAGCCTTATCATTAAGGCTATCATTAAATATTATTTTTAAAAAATAATATTTTTGATAATTAGCCGAATGAAAGTATTATTTTCTTAAAAATAGAACACCGAACTTGTGATCGAATGTGCGAACAACTGAACAGAACACAAAAACAACAAAATAAGCATGCAAATCTATTTTGATTTGTAAGCACAAATCTATTAAAAATAAATTGTACAATTAATTAAGGATTATTAATAATGATTATATTGGAGAACTTAAAGATGAACTGAAAAAATATATTTCTTGGTAACAACAAATATTTCAATTAAACCAAATTGTATTTTTATTATTTTTAGCATAAAAATATATTAACGATCAACTTCGAAATAAAACAATTACGCTACACAAACCTCTCAGAGTTGAAGTGGTATAACATCGCTTAATACACGTAATCAACGGATGAAGTTTAAGCATGTTCAAATCTAAAAAATGAAAATCAAATACATTTAAAAATATCAAATAAATTCGGTTTCCAAGGTTTATTTATTGCTGTTTCACTAACTGATTTATTAATAAAGGCAATGGATATAACTTGTACACTATTTTAAGATTATAATGAAGCGATCGCAACGCAATTCAACCGACTAAGATATATGCAAGTTATGCTAGGTATCTGAAAGCGTGCAGATGATTAAAATAAAAACGTATCTTTTAGAAAGTGGTCAAATATTGTTGCGATTTACGATAAACTAAAATGCTAAATACTAAAAACATTTAGCTAAGGTTTGTCAGTTCCGAGCTTTTTATAATTATACCATTTTACTTTATTTAGATGGTGCATATATTGTAAAAATATTAGATTAAATAATATTTTATATTAAATATTTTATTATTAAATAATATTAAATAAAAATTAATTTTTTTTAGCAAACAAATTAATGACGTTATGCCTTCGTCAACATAGACAGTGAGTCAACATTTTAAGAGTATAATAAAGCACTAACTTTGCAGAGCTGTACAACGTTATAGGTCATCATGCTCGAAATAAAGGTTCACTATTTTAATTTTTCAACATAAATGTATTTTAAAATTGGAATCAAAGCAAAAATACAATGTCGTAAAGTATATAATTTTAAACATTTTCAATATCCGGATTATTTTAGTTCTAATTAGCAAACGTTACTTTATACAACAAACATTTTGACAATAATAGATACATATATAGACATCAAACAATCAATTTTCAGATCCGAAAGAAAATGACGAAAAAAGCTTAAATTTTATAAATTCATCAGTTTATTTGAATTCTACAATGATTTTATCATGTCTCTAGACATATTACCCTTTAAATAGCATGGCATAATAAAATGACAAATAACATGACATACATTCTTTAAATCACCTTTGGCACTTTGTTTTTAACAATTTATTATAGATACATCGATTAGGTAAGCACATTGCTTGCAAAGTCGGAAACAAAAATTAATTAAGAGAAAAAATAGAGAAAGCAAAACTGAAAATCAGTTTAAATGTGTCCAGAGTAGTAATAATAATAATACAATAATTTATTTAACGTGGCGAATGCGTGCAAAATGCACGCTTACATGACCACTAACAAACAAAAAAAAACAAAAAAGAACATCAAAGGTCACAGGTAATTAGTTAATTGTTGAAAAAGAATTGGATTTGGCGTATAAAGTACGGCATAGATGTTGATTGGCGGATATGAATAGGCAGTTGATTCAACAAGAGAGGAGCAGTCACAACGAAAGAGCGGAAGCCAAAAGAGGTAGAGTAGATTGGGATATGGAAAAGAAGGGAATTACGGGAATGCAGAGCACAATACACAGTACGAGAATTGTCGAGAAAATAAAGGTTGAGAAATGAAGGGGTATGAGAAGTTATAAGGCGAAAAGCAATGATAAGAAGACGAATTTGAACATGACAATAAATGGTAGGTCAATCAAGAGAAACAAGATAGTGGGATGTATGATCAAAACGACGAAGACGGAGGAGAACTCGAACGGCAGCGTTGATGATGCGTTGTAAAGGAAGAAGAGTGGATTTAGGTGAGTTGGAAAATAGACTAAGACAGTAATCAAGTCTTGAGAAAAGAAGAGAAGATATGAGAGTCGTACAAGAAGGGAAATCGATCAATCTACGAACTTGACGGAGATTGCGGATTATCAAGGTAGATGAGCGTACTTTATCACTAACGAAAGATTTAAGTGAAAGTCGGTTGTCGAAATGAAAGCCTAGGAAAACGAGATTATCAACAATAGGAAGAATTGTAGAATTTAATGATACGAAGGGAGGTTCGAAGCCGAAGCGTCGAGTTAGGATCCACATAATTTTGGATTTATCAGGATTTAGAGAAAGGCGAAGGGAAGAAAGATAGTTTGAAATTGAGACAAGACAGCTGGAAACAGAAACACTAAGATCATGAATACGATAAGCAGATGCGTGAGCATCGATGAGAATGTCATCAGCATATTGCATAACATGGAAGTTAAATTTATGAGAAGTCGAAGACAAGTCACCGAGAAGAAGAGAAAAAAGCATAGGGCCTAATACGGAGCCTTGTGGAACACCGGTCGGGATGGATGAAGAATGGGAGAGAGAAGAGTTAGAATAGACGCGAAATGTACGGTTCGACAGATATGAAAAAAACAATGATACAGTGGGTAAAGAGAAGCCATGATCATGACGAAGGCGATGTAGAAGAATCGAGTGATCGACGATGTCAAAAGCAGACGATAGATCAAGAGAAACTATGACACTACATAATTTATGATCGCGCGAGATGAGTAAGTCATTATAAACTTTAAGACAGGCAATTTCAGTAGAGTGATTAGAGCGAAAAGCGGCTTGGAAGGGAGGAAACAAGTTAGAGGAAAAGAGATATGTATTAACTTGCTTGAGAACGAGACGCTCAAAGAGTTTAGAGAGGGTTAAGAGAAGTGAGATTGGACGGTACGAAGATGGTAGTGAGGAGTCGAGAGATTGCTTATTGATGAGTGGACGAACAGTGGCACATTTCCAGACGGAAAGAAATGGACGGCTACGGATGGACGAGTTGAACAATGTGGTTAGGAAGGGTGAGATAGAGGAGCAGATATTTTTAAGTAAGTGAGTTGGAATTGGGTCAGAAGGAGAGGTTTTGTTAGGTAATGACAGCAGAACCGAAGAAACTTCATCAGATGAAACGGGAAGAAGGTGGAATAGTTCTGGGAGGGATGTATTTAAAGAGAAGAGTGGGTACAAGGGGGCTACGGGTAGTAGGGAAAGTAAATTAGATAGCTTAGTTTGTAGATAAGAAGAAAATTCATCAGGATTTATATTACAAGGGGTAGATGATCGTGAAAGAATTGAGTTTAAGATTTTCCAATGAGATTTAGAGTTGGACGATGACTCGAGTTGATTACGCCAAAAGATAGTACGTTTAGTACGTATATGAATAAGATGTGAACGGCGTAGAGAAAAGTAGGAATCACGGAGATTTGGAGGGAGTGAGTTGGGAGAACGTTTAAGAAAGCGATTATACACACGAAAAGAGTGACGGAGTCGACGCTTAGAAAGGCTACAGTCAGAATCGAAACAGGGAGCATGGCGCAAGCGCTGAGAGCGTCGGAGTCGACTAGGCAGAAGTTTATTGATGATAGACATAAGTTCAGAATCAAACAGAATGCAGAGATCATCGGGAGAGAGATAGTTAAGAGGAAGTTAAAAGAGTGAAGAATTGAGTAAGGCTGTGCAGAGAATAGGGATATCGAGAAGTTTCCAGGGTCGACTTGGTGTGGGTATTGGTGTAGGCGGAGACGGAGGATGGGAACGAGTAAGAGTGGCAAGGAAATGATCGGACAAACCGGGATCAGTAATTGACAAGGAAGTATAGTCATTGAAGCAGATAGGGACAGCAATGATGTCGAGATCACCGCCGAGAATATGAGTTGGGCTTGTTGAAAGTAATTTATAGTTAAAATCAGAAAAAAGATTAGTTAAAGTGATAGAGTCAGTGTCAGCCGTGCGATCAGGACGAATGTTAAAGTCACCGAGAACAAAAGAAGGAGTATAAAACAATGAACAGTGAGACATAAGATCTGCAAGGTCGTTAAAGAAAATACGTGAGGGGGCAACTGAACCTGGACGGTATACAATCACAAGTTCCAGAGGGAAAGGAGTTGATAATCTGCATATGAGTAATTCGAACGAGGTGTAACGGATGTCAACGTTAATTTTACGTAAAGACATTGGGTGACGAGCAATGGCAACTATACCGCCATGGTTAAAAGCAGTAGATGTATGAGAGGCAATTGGACGAGCTGATTCAACTAAAGAACAACCAGAGCGACATAGACGACAAATAGCAAGATCATCGGCGTCACAATGTCAGGATTCGGTAATGCAGAGAATATCGATAGATAATTGATCGAAGATATCGAGGAGCATATCAGCTTTATGAAGAATGGAGCGAGTGTTGAATAGACTAAGACGAAAAATATGCTTAGGAGCGAGATCGACTAGCGAAGGAGACAAGGGGGAGAGATGGGACGCCATTGAATTTTTGGCCTTGTGTGTACAACGTGAAAATTTCCATTGATTTGACGTATAAATAAGGATGACTCGCCGTTTGTTTCACGTCGATGTTTCTCAATGCGAGCTAAATTGAGCTGGGCAATATCAGAAGGGGAGCGGTCAGGAAAGATACGACTAGTAGACGAAATGGTAAGAAGTTTAAAACGTTGGGAAAGTACCAAAGATGCATGTGAACTATGTCAGAAAACGATTTTTAGGAGTAGAGGACTGAGATGATTGGATTTAGTAGATTTGTTTAAACGGATCAAAGATACAGGAGCGATATTATTGAAGAGGGATGGATTATTACCAGGAAGAATGGTTACTAGGATAGACCTGAAAGCAGATACATCATCATCGAGGCGACATTGAGGATAAGCAGATTCGGAAACCTTTAAATTAGATATGATAATGCATCGATTGCGCGAAGGAAAACGATTACGTAGTGGTGGACGGACATACCTGGTAGGAATAGAGGCAGAAGAGCAGACAAACGTGGGAATGACAGGGGTGCTAAGTGAAGATTTAAATCTTTAAATCTTCTTCTGTTAGAAACAATGGAAAATTAGATATTTAAACTGAGCACTGAAGGGGTTTCAACGTTATGGAACCAGAGTCCAAAAGGTGCTTGTCAAAATAATCTTTGTATTCCTTTAATAAAGAGGCATTCGGGAAGGAAACTCTTACTGTATTGTCCAAAATCTTCACTGAATTGAACAGCATCCTGTTTGGATGAATTGATACAAACTTTCGCAAAAATAGTTGAGAAGAGATTGTGTTTCTCTATTGGTTTTGTTGAATTGAAAATGACAGGTTAGCTAAAAAAAGGATTTATTTTAACGTGGCAAATGCCTGCCAGCACACGCTTACATGACCACAACAAAACATAGCTAATTTTGGAATCAGGGGTAGCAGCCCCTTATCTGCATTTTATAAACACGAAACATCACAAACCTGGTTAGAATTGTCTCCGGTAGACGAAAGATTTGAACCATATCGTTCATTTCTCTCATATTCCACTGTAAAATCACCAAACGTTTTAGAAAATGCATTCATTTTTTTCTCACACGATGAAAAATAGTTTTTCCAATGGTATTAGTGTCGCCTATACTAATTTAAGGAGTATTTTACCAAAATTTGATGAACTTAAGGCATGGGTCATCTTAAATAAACCAGCGATCCTGGCTCTCACTGAAACATGGCTGCATCGTGATATCCCCGATGGTTTAATTGCTATTATGGGATATAATTTGGTGAGAGCTGATAGAGAGTCTCGGAAGGGTGGAGGTGTTGCGCTATATATATCGACATCCTTAAACATTACTTCCACTCGTAATTTTAAAAATGAACTGGGCACGTGTGAGTTTCTCTCAGTCATTGTTTCACACTTCGGAGGTCCCTTAGGTATTGCCGTGTGCTACAGGTCGCCGCAATCATCCGTATTGAGTCATGAATTCTCTACACTAATTAGTCAATGTTCTGAGCTTGAAGAATATCTACTAGTTGGCGATTTTAATATACACTCAGCTGGTCACATCGGGAATTATGTTTTGTATAGTAGTTCTTCCAAGTCAGATGCGGATTTGTGGAATTTTCTTACAAATGATCTCATGTTAGAGCAACATGTGCAGTCGCCCACCAGATTCGCGCAAAACCAAGAATCTTGTCTAGATTTGGTATTTTCCAAATTAATTACAAGTGTGGGTAATATGAGCTATCAGAGTCCTATTGGATTGAGCGATCATTGCATGATCTTATTCAATTATTTTTCTAGGTGTATGATCCCAAAACTGGAAAATTTGATAGTGTCGAAAAGATCTTGGCAACAAATTGATGAAGACTCATTACGAGAGGCGGCACTAAGAACATCATTCAACTGTACTAGTGAAGACATTGAGGTAAGGTGGCATGTTATTGAATCAGGTTTAGTAGCTCTTACAGATAAGTGTGCACCACTCCGTAGATTACCAAAAAGTAAAGCTAAATACCCTCCTTGGTTTGACACTGAATTGCGATATGCTCTCAAACATAGGAATCGTCTATTTGAACTAAGCCGTCATCAGAATAATTTTAAAAAGCGGTATACAATGTTCCGAAATTTCGTCAATCGCCTTAAGATTACAAAAAGGTAAAGTTTTGAAGATCAATTAGCTTTACAAATTGATACAGAACCAAAAAAAAATTGGGCTTGTGTGAAAGGATCCAGAGCTCTGCTACCAGCAATTTCATCTTTAAGAGACGGTAACACTCGAGTGACATCGCCAGACAGCATGGCATAATTGTTTGCATTCGCTTTTGAGCTGACACCAGATGCTTTCTCTAGCATATGTGGAGATGTAGCATCACAACAGGTAGAAATTGGTTCTCCAGTTTTAACGATAACAGCACATGAGGTTTTTGTTGAATTGGCTAGGTTATCTAGATCATCAGCGGCAGGCCCCGATGATATTCACCCCCAACTTCTTAAGTTACTTGCTCCTGTTCTGGCTGAGCCATTAGCCTCCATATTTGAGCTGAGCTTGCGCATTTCGAAGTTACCTGCTGCCTGGAAAAAAGCGATTGTAGTACCAATTTATAAAAATGGTGAAAAAGATGATCCGAATAACTATAGGGCAATAAGTCTAACTAGTGTTGTATGCAAAGTGATTGAGCGCATACTAAACAGACGCATATATGATCATTTGAGTTCGCTAAGAATTCTCAATAATGCACAGCATGGATTTCGCCCTCGGCGTTCATGTCTTACAAACTTATTACATGCTCGTAAAGATTGGGTTGGACATGTTGCTAACGGGTACTGTATCGACGTAATATTTCTTGACTTTAGTCGGGCTTTTGATAGGGTGCCCCACAAAATGCTAATTTCCACCCTCGTCTTATAAAGTCAATCGCTCCATTATAAGCTGGATTCAAGATTTTCTTAAAGATAGATCCTTTGCTGTTCGTGTAGGTCAATGCCTATCGTCTTATCGTCCTATCACCTCAGGAGTACCACAGGGATCAGTCTTAGGACCCTTGTTGTTTAACATATTTATAAATCAGCTACTAGATTTAATTGAGGATTGTAGTGTTTTAGCTTTTGCCGACGATGTAAAGGTATGGAAATTGATTAAAACCAACAAGGATCGAAATGACTTTCAAAATATCCTAAACATTGTTTATCGATGGTCTTTAAACACTGGAATTTCATTGAATATTAAAAAGTGTGCACATATGAGATTAGGTCATAGCAATGTGAGTCAAGAATATTTTATTGGCGATGAGTTTGTTGTTTCCACGCAGTCCATTCTGGATCTTGGTATAATTGTTCAAAACAATCTGAAAACACGTACTAACACTGATAGGATTTGTAACGCAGCAAGAAGAATGACCTATATTGTCAAAAATTGCTTTAAAGATTTATCTCCCGTTTGTGTTGTGCGTTTATATAATGCTCTTATAAGACCGATATTAGAATATGTGTCGCCAGTAGTCTTTCCGTGTACGCGTACAGAACTTGATCAATTAGAGCGCATACTTCGACGGTTTACGAAATTATGTCCTCAGGTACGATATCTTCCCTATGAAACACGAATAAAAAGTTTGAATATGCCGACAGTGCGTGAAAGGTTCCTTCTTTTCGACCTTCTAGCTATGTATCGACTAGTTAATAAAGATGAAAATTTTCCAGCAAATAGAGTTGAACTCAATGAACGGGATGGACGTAGAGGACACTCGAAAGTACTAGTAGTACATGAGCACGGAAAATACCTTCGTCATTTCCGACTGTCTCATCGAGCGGTGAATATTTGGAATCGTCTTCCAGTTGATGTCGTTGCGGTGCATACAATCAGTGAATTTAAATCCAATATAAAGAACTGGATTCGAAATGAGAACGAATGGTGGTTGCTGCAGTACCCATGGTTCTGATATATATACTGAACGATTTTTTTGATTTTTTTTTCTTGTATTTATTTGTTTTTTATGTGAGCGGTCAAAACAGCCTTATGGCTATGACCTGTTTTTTTTTAAAGAAAAATTTTTATTTTCGTAAAACATACAAGAATGTGTCCAAAAGTAAAGAACTAAAGAATTCAAAAATCCAATCATAAGCTAAGTTATTTCTCTTTAATTCGAATCTTCCGGCTTTCGTGACATCTCTTCTGTTGATCGAAAATGATCGTGAATAGGTTTTCCATATGTAGAGCGTGGCGCTCTTAAACAGGCAGATGCAGCACGAGCTAAGGCAACTGAAATTTTCTCTCGTATATTTTTTATTATTTGAGGATATGGGAGTTCGCGTTTTGAGCTTAATTTTGACGCTATTTGCTTCATTATCCTATTAGATTCCTGACTTGATCCTCCTGAAGACGAAAAAATTAACGTCTGGTTAATACAGGTCTGGCTATGACCTGTATTAATAATAATAATAAATATTATCGATGATAAATCTTATCGATGATAAATCTTATCGATGACTAATCTTATCCATGATTAATCTTATCGATGATTAATCTTATGCTACAAGCTACGCGAAACTCGATTACGGTGGTACGGTCACATTCTCTGCGCTGATAAAGACATGGCAAGGATGGTGTTCGACCTCAAAGTTGAAGGAAAGCGCCCGAGAGGATGATCAAAGCAGCGTTTGATCGACATCATAAACCGTGATTTAGCTGACGTCGGCCTGCAACCGAGAGACGTCTCAGACCGCATGAAGTGGAAAAAGTATTCAAAAGTAGCGGACCCGCCACCATACGGGACAAACGCTGAAGAAAAAAGAAGATTAACCTTATCGATGTTTAATCTTATCGATGATTAATCTTATCGATGATTAATCTTATCGATGATTAATCTTATCAATGATTAATCTAAACATTAAAAACAACATTAGAATGTTGTTTCTAATTTCCGAAGATGCTGGAGTAGTTACTAGCGAAATACCTTAATATATAACATATAAAGATAATATCTTAATCTCTCTGCCGCCACGGGCGATGACGAAGGATCAACACCAAAACGTTATTAAACACTACAACGTTAATAGGCAAACATTTACCAAATTAATAATACTAATTAAGAGGTCGTTAAATAATAAATTATTATTATTTATACTTAAGTTATAAATTAGAATTAAGTTATTTGTAATGAAGCTAAAAATTCATTATAACGTTAACATTTAAAATTGAGATTCAAAATTAAAATCAATTGCTATGAATTAAGTAATAAATAACATATGATGTACCAGAAATGACTTGTGTAGTCATTGCTACAATTGAAATATCAATGACTAATACTGAAATGTTTGAACTTTCTTGGCTGCTTAATAAACTACTTACATTGATATACTTGTGCAGTCATTTTTACCATCGACGACAACCATCGACGACAACCATCGACGACAACCATCGACGACAACAATCGACGGCAACCATCGTTTATGGGAGGACGTAAGAAAACAACTAAGACCGACACCAACTATGGACAACTGCAAGTACAGTGCTCGATACACGACTGCAGCGTCTGGACAACAATCACCTGTGACAAGAATAAGGCTAAGGAAGACTAAGTATGTGGTTTTTGTGCCAACAAACTAATATGCAACCTTTCCAATAAGCACATATCAACATCAAACACGTCAACTCAAACTACCCCCGTCGTTTCTAATGTCCTTTCTCCACCCACCGACCCTGCCACCATATACACTTCCCATTCCATGTCATCTTCACTCCCCGACACCCCACGTCCCGTCCTTCCCGTCTCGTTTCTCAATAACTTGCATCCATCAATCAAAATCACCTCCACCAACCTCCACTATCCTTCCACTCATAACCTTTCCTCACATCGCTTGCCACCCTCTTTATTATCATTATCCTCTATGTCTCCCGTCGTCAAACCAAATCCCTTCAAATCATCAACTGACAGCTCTTCTATCGTGATCTCACCTACTCACGTCAGTCGTCCTCCTTTACGGAAGCGCTTTGGTTCTCGCGATCGTTGCGTCATTGTTACTAATATCACGCCTTCTAACTCCTTATCTCCACAAGCACTCTGGACCACGATGTTTCCGCATTCAGATCCATCCTCTCGTCTACTGATCCTGCGGATAAACCATCCTTTTTCAAGGACATTTCTCCTGTCGCATTCATCCGACTAAACAAATCTTCTCAATCTAATCCTTCCCAGCCCCCTCTCCTAAAAATTGTTTTCAAGCATCGCTCTCACGCGTCTTCTGTCTTCTCTCAACGATTCAAACTCATGTCATCTTCAACCACTCAAATTTTCCCCGATCGCGCCCCTTCTGAAATCACTCAAATCTCTTCAGCCCGCATCGAAAAACGCCGTCGCGAGGAAAACGGCGAAACATCACTCTCCATCCGAAACATAGACGGAAATTTTCAAGTTGTCCACACCCGTCCAAAAATTCGATGGCGCTCCATCTCTCCTATGTGTCTTCTCCACTAGACTCTTTCGCCACAGCACACGGTTTCCGCCTCGGTCTCCTCAACACTAGATCTATTCTCAATAAATCCGATCTTATCCTCAGCCTTTTCACCAAGCAATCCATCGATCTCTTCTGCCTCACCGAATCCTGGCACTCAGATTCCGACGACCTTTCCATTCGCCGTCTGCTCTCTGCCGGTTGCTCCCTAGTCGAATCCGCCCGCCCACTCAGCTCATGCCCTTCTAAATCCTCTAATCATGGCGGCATCGTCGCATTCGCGCGTCACCCAGCGTCTCTTCGCAAAATCAATCCCACTTTCAGTTTTTGTTCTTTTGAATTGCTCACTTGTCGTTATTCTAACCCGATCAATCTAGATCTCGCCATTGTATACCGTCCTGGTTCATCAGCTCCTACAGCCTTATTTTTTACCAAACTCGCTGACCTCCTTTCTCATTGTTCTTTGTCCTCAATCCCTTCACTCGTTCTAGGCGACTTCAATATCCATCTAGACCGCCCCACTTCCACAGATTCCATCAGCTTCATCAACATTCTATCCAACTACAATAACAAACTAATCTCCACTGCCCCCACACATATACTTAGTGGGGCACTCGACATCATCGCTGTCCCCGATCATTTTGCTGCCTACACCTCACTTTCCATCTCTGATCCTGGTCTATCCGATCACTTTCTTATCACCCTTGATCTCACTCGAAACCACACCCCTCCTCACACACCTACAATCCTACGTCGCCCTTAGAGAAATCTTGACCTCTCCCTTCTCCGCTCTGCCTTACTCAAATCGTCTCTATCATTACCCACAATAACATATTCATCTCCTCACGATCTAGCCTTTCTTTTCGACTCTGAACTCACATCCACTCTCGATATTCTCTTGCCCTTCCAGTCTTACCCACACCGTCGCTTTCACCGTGCCCCATGGTTTGACATCCAATGTCTACTCTCAAAGCGTAGACTCCGCCATGCTTTTCGAGTCTATCACCGCTCTCTCAGACGCGATTTCCGCTCGATCACTCCGTCTTTCCGTTATTCCTATCTTGCTCTTCGCCGGTCTCATCTCAACCTACTACGTACCAAATGCAACTCCTTCTGGCAGCATAAAATCATCACTTCATTCAACTCTAAGACTCTCTGGCATACTTTAAACTCAATCCTGGCTCGTGCCTCTACGCCGTGCAACATCAATGCTAATGATTATTCGTCATTTCTCCAGACTAAAGTATCCACGCTGCTCTCTCACACCCCGGTCTCCATCCTATCCCACTCTGCCCAGTCTACTCTCATCCTTCCGGAACTCTTTCATCTTCTCCCTGTCTCACCGGCCAATCATCAGGTTTTTTTGGGCAAGTATCATCTGTCCTCATGTCCTTGCCCAACAAAACCTCACCTGCCGATCCCCTGCCTACCCACATATTAAAATCTATATGCTCATCGATATTCCCATTTCTCACAACCTTGTTTAACTCGTCCATCCGCAGTCGTATCTTCCCTTCACACTAGAAATCCGCAATCGTTCGTCTCCTCCTTAAGAAACAATCGCTCGACTCCTCCCTTCCTTCTAGCTATCGCCCCATTTCACTACTCCCTACTATTTCTAAGCTCTTAGAACGCATCATCTTAATACAAATCAACGCTTATCTCTCCTCATCCAATCTGTACCCTCCTTTCCAATCCGCTTTCCGCTCTAATCACTCGACAGAAATCGCATGCATAAAAGTGTACAACGACTTACTCATTTCTCGAGACAAGGCTCTATATAGTGTTCTCATCTCCCTCGAACTCTCCTCCGCATTCGATATTGTCGACCACTCCGTCCTCCTTTCTCGCCTTCGTTATGATTACGGCTTTTCTTCGTCCTCCGTAGCATGATTGGCCTCATATCTATCCGACCGTTCCTTTCGCGTCTGTTCTAATTCATCATCCTCCCCCATCCCTTATTTTTTGCGGGGTCCCACAAGGTTCAGTCCTATGTCCCCTGCTTTTCTCTCTTTTCCTTGGCGATCTCTCTCCATTTATCAAACATTACTCCTTTAACGTCATACAATACGCCGATGACATCCTCATCTATGCTCATGCACCCGCACATCGCATACACGATATCGGCATTTCTGCCTCCAACTGTCTTTCTTCTATCTACAAACGTCTCTCCAATCTCCATCTCGTTCTAAACTCCGAAAAGTCCAAAATAATGTGGATCCTTTCCCGTAAACCAAACATATCTCCTCCCATTGTATCTTTTGCCTCATCGATAATCCCCATAGTCCACAATCTCACTTTCTTAGGCTTCCATTTCGATGATCACCTTTCCCTTAAACCCTTCGTCCGTGACAAGGTCCGCTCGTCTAACTTAATTCTCCGTGACATCCGCCGTATCCGCCCCCTTATCGACTTCCGTTCTTGTATGTCTCTTCTTTCATCGCTTCTTTTCCCTAAAATCAATTACTGCCTTAGCCTTTTCGCCAATTCTCCAAAATCCATCATCCTACCCCTACAACGAATAATCAACACCGCCGTTCGAGTGCTCTTTCGTCTCCGTCGCTTCGACCACACATCCACATATTTTGCCCAACTCTCCTGGCCCACCATCCACATCCGCATCAAACTCCGCCTTCTTCTCGTGACTTTTCGTCTTATCGCTGTCGGCTCCCCATCGTTCATCAATCTTCCTTTCTTAGACGATACTCGCCCCACCTCGCTATCGCTTCGTTCCTGTCATACCCTCTTACTCCACGTTCCTAATTACTCCAACAACTACGGTCTCCGATCCTTCCTCGTCGCCGCCTCACTCGCCTGGAATCAACTCCCTCTCGACGTCCGCCGCGCTCCCTCCTTTATCACTTTCAAACACCTCCCTCCGTTCACACCTTCTCGACACCTGATTCACAGTCTTGTTTTGTTGTGGTCATGTAAGCGTGCGCTGGCACGCATTTGCCACGTTAAAATAAATCCTTTTTTTAAATATTTTTTACCGTATATTACTCAATGTATTCTAAATACCGTTAAGATTTTTAATGGTATTCAAAAATACCATTAAAAATACCTGAGCAAAATATAAAGTAATTGATAAAAAAGATCGATTTCAGTAAATGTGAGATATTTTAAATAATATTAGTATTACAATTCACGGTTAGCAGGCAAACATGTGACAAAACGAGAAATTATTAAGACAAAATTCAAATCTCATTTTGTAATGCGAATAAAACGAATTTTAATTTTGAAGCGATAATAAAGGTCCAACACTTTTTACACGCATTTATGGTGCAATTCAATCCACTTTTGACTTGTCTGATTCGTTCGTTTGCGCCAAACAGTCTTCACCGGAAATACCAAACTCGTTAACTCTGCTATGATCAACACGGTATATCCATCTTTGATAGAGATATATGAAGAATATTATATCTAAAGAAACATAAATTGAATAGCTAATAAAAACATGAAAAATAAAAACAGAATATATTATTACATATTAAAATGTAAATAAACTTTTTAAAATATAATAAAATTAAACAAATTAATTACTTTTCCCGCCAATTTATATTCTGATTAAAGGAATCCGGAAGACTCAAACAGCATAAACTGACTCTATGTTGTTTCGACTTTTGAGTCTCATCTTTAGGAGCTGCTGCACAACTGGATTAAAGTGCAGTACCTTTATAATTAGCGGTGCTGCACTTGCAGTACCCCTAATTATAGAAGTGTTGTAATTCAATTCAGCTGTGCATCAGCCCCTTACTTATGAGGCTGAATTGAAGTGCAGCACCCTTCAATATTATGGATTGAAGTGCATCACCCCTAATGGCAGGGTTGCGGCACTTCAATCCAGTTGGGCAGCAGCCGTCTACTAATGAGACTTAAAAGCTGAAACAGCAGTTTGAATTGATGTTTATTTAATGTTCATATCTAGATATATATCTTCTTTATCATTAATATTGGTTTTATTAAGAATGAGGCTACCTGGATAATAGATCAGGTGAATTTATTAATGAGTAATATACGACACATCAGAATTCAGATTAGAGGTAATCAGGAGAAACTGTTATGGTATAAGATTTCAGCCTATATTCCTCGACCTAACATAACAACGGAGTTGATAAAACAACAAATAATATTATGGATTGACTCGAACGGCGGTGTTCAATATTATGGATTGAAGTGCATCACCCCTAATGACAGGGGGTGCTGCACCTGTCAAATGACCTACTTTTCCTGCCAATTTATATTCTGATTGAAGAAATCGGGAAGACTCAAACAGCATAAACTGACTTTATGTTGTTTTGACTTTTGATTCTCATCAGTAGGGGGCTGCTGCACAACTGGATTAAATTACAGCACCCCTAGACAGCTCAATAAGACCTAGTACACAACAATGTACTAGGAATTAACACTGGTGGGAGTATTCATCACGAATAATTTACTCATCTGGTCCTAACTAGTAGGATTTAAAAGCAATCTTAAAGAGCGTTCTTAAGCCAAGCTCTTTCATTGTTGGTGGTTATGATATAAACAAATGGATTACTTTTCCCGCCAATTTATATTCTGATTAAAGGAATCCGGAAGATTCAAACAGCATAAACTGACTTTATGTTGTTTTGACTTTTGAGTCTAATCAGTAGGGGACAAATCGGTGGTTAACAAATTCATCACGAAAGGTTAATAATTTAACATTGACGTTAATACTAGTCTGTCTAATCTTATATTAAAGTACGAAATATGGGATCAGGCAGATGATATTGCTAGGATAATCCTGTTGCATTCGTATAATAAATTGGGAGAAATTGCATTCCTCTTTTATAATAAATTGGGAGAAATCGTTTGTCAGTCTATTTGTTAGACTGACATTGCTGCGATTGTCATCCCTGGCTCATTTGAATACGTTGAATACCAAAGATTCATTTATACAATAATGTATATCAGTAAAATCAGGAGATCCATTATCAGTAGTGGCGATTAAACGATACAGTCAATCTTTACTCCAAACAAGTGTGTATCAAAAAGAGGGTAGCGAACATAACGCTGTTTAGAGTTCCTCTAATGTACAAACCAGATGGATAATTTACGGTATTCTTCTCATTATTTGTGATGTAAGCTTACTCTTTTATCGACTGCTAAATTTTGTTCAGAAACAAAAAATGACATCACTCGATACTCGAAAAAGAGTAGTTGTCTAGATAGGTCGTTAAAAAGACAAAAATAAAGTAGGATCAATAAAACACAAATTGATTTTTTATATTTCAATACCTGCTTCTAGCGAAATATAAAAATAAATTCGTTTCCAACATGTGACGCTCAAAGAGTTTAGAGAGGGTTGGGAGAAGTGAGATTGGACGGTACGAATATGGTAGTGAAGAGTCGAGAGATTGCTTTTTGATGAGAGGACGCATTTCCAGGTGGAAATGTGCCTAGTGGAAGTTTCTAGTAAGTCACATTTAATCACATTATCTTTGAATTCTGAGATTGATTATGGCGATAGACGGTGTGAAGTCTTTAAAGAGTTGATGTGGTAAGCAAAGAGGGGACCAATTTCTTTAGCAGACGCCATGCTATACAATTTATAAACAATTGATGAACAACGAAATTTACATCATAAGTATACCATTTTGGCATAATTAAGGGAATAATCATTGAAACGAAAGGTGCTCGGGGTCAATGTTAGATTATCAAAATTGAAATGACAAGACGCCCCGCATGAGGCAGAAAATTTATTGCATTTTCGATTCCAGTTTGGAATCATCATCATAAAATTGTAAGAATTAAAATAACCAAGACTTTTTAACTCTAAATAGAAGACGTTAAAAGTCCTGGTTATTAAAATTCTTACAATTTCTGTAGGGAAGGATATTGCGGATTTGCTTGATGAAAAACAACGATGACATTGCAAACGATGTCATTAAGAATGTCACTTTGAGTTGAACCTTTACGTGAATATATCACATCATAGTCAATATTGAGTTGAGCATCCATCGAGTAAACGATACTGACAGTCTGATAAAGCTCCGGGCAAATGAAGCTTTTTTAGCGAGATACGTCACTAAATTTTTTTAAATTATAATTTCAATATAATTTTATCACGATAGATTATGTAATTGAAAACATTTTTTAATTAAAATATTTATATTACATTATATGAATCAGTATTTTTTATAAAAAAATGTAAATGGGCCATTATTTATAATGTAAAATTGGGCCATTATTTATAATGGCCCATTTTACAAATGGGCCATTATAAATAATGGCCCATTTGCGGATAGCATTTATTTTAATTGTTTAATAAAAATAATCCACCATTTTTAATAATTTAAATTAGTTTTATAAAGTCCCCTGTTTGTTTCTTTGCTTTGCAGCAAATTGCGATAATTTTAGATACGTAACGTAGTTAAATTTTGTAAATTACAATATCCTGTTACATATTGTCGGTAAAACGATAATTTCGAATTAAAATACCTTATCAATAGGTGAAAAATAGACTATTTGTATAAAATTTATTTCTCTATGAAGAAAAGTTTTGGTTTTTATAAATATACGATTATCACACAATCATTTAGGCGAATTATAATGCAACGAGATCCGAATTCGATAAGTGAATATCCGATTTTATCACAGAACAAAAGTTATTTAATAAATCATTTAATGCCATACTTTGATCTACACAGAGCATGTCATCTGTGAACAAAACATCTGTAATGTAATGGATAACAAAGATAATTTTTGTCGTGAATATAATTGTCAAGTAAAATCCTATTTTAAAATCTAATTTTAACCAAAAAGCATCATTATAATCACATACCATCACGAAAACAGCTTATTCGATAT
Source organism: Pomphorhynchus laevis (assembly GCA_012934845.2). Classification (NCBI taxonomy): domain Eukaryota; kingdom Metazoa; phylum Acanthocephala; class Palaeacanthocephala; order Echinorhynchida; family Pomphorhynchidae; genus Pomphorhynchus; species Pomphorhynchus laevis. Next base: position 100,170 of record WNNJ02000524.1, read on the forward strand.
AGAAAGGGTGTTTTAACAACGAACGCGAATATATCATCAATGAATGTGTTTAAAGCTTTGTATGTCATCATCCGCCATGGTAAGTGTGCAACAGACTTCAGTTTATAGTTTATGAACAGCTGAGGCGTCATCATTATAAAGCCTAAAAAGAATTAGCTAAAAATTAAAATTGGACACTAACGCACCAAACGTAAGCAAAAATCCGTAAATCATATTAAGAACCCATGAGTACCAGCCTTTGTGTTCATTATATATTAATGAATAAACTGCGTAAGAAGCAACAAGTGGAAATAGAACAATCGATAGGTATTTAAATGCAGTCTAAACACAGGAAAGAAAATAATTAGAATACAATAATAATTAAAATTTCTAATTAGTATAATAATTAGAAATAATAAGTAAAACATTTGAGAATTTGTGATGACTTCTGTATATACGACTTGAAATGTTGGTATATGTAAAACAGCAGACAAAAAAAGCCATAAATTTGTAATAGTTCATTTTATTTTGCAATAAATTATTAGATAACAAAAATTTGTTATGTTAATAATTTAACATATTTTTTAAAACAACATGTAAAAACGAATATTTCAATAAAGATAATGAAGTAAAAGTAAAAACAATTTTACTTCACTTTAGTGAAGTTAAATTGCGTAGTAAAATTAAACTCATATAAGCAACTGCTGCATTGTACTATCAGAAAGATAAGATCAGAATGATACGATCAGAAAGATAAGATCAAAATGATCGGATCAAAATGATGCGATCAGAATATTACGATCAGAAAGATAAGATCAGAATGATCGGATCAGAATGATACGATCAGAATGATACGATCAGAATGATACGATCAGAATGATCGAATTAAAATGATGCGATCAGAATGGTACGATCAGAATGATACGATCAGAATGATACGATCAGAATGATACGATCAGAATGATACGATCAGAATGATACGATCAGAATGATACGATCATAATGATACGATCATAATGATACGATCATAATGATACGATCATAATGATACGATCATAATGATACGATGGGAATGATACGCTCAGAATACTATGATCAGAATTATACGATCAGAATGATACGATCAGAATGATACGATCAGAATGATACGATCAGAATGATACGATCAGAATGATACGATCAGAATGATACGATCAGAATGATACGATCAGAATAATACGATCAGAATAATACGATCGGAATATTACGATAAGAAAAATAACATCAGAATGATCGGATCAAAATGGTGCGATCCTAATGATACGATCAGAATGATACGATCAGAATGATACGATCAGAATGATACGATCAGAATGATACGATCATAATGATAAGATCAGAATGATCGGATTAGAATGATACGATCATAATAATCGGATCATAGTGATCATATCATAATGATACGATCAGAACTTATTCATGTAATAACAATATGGTTATCAATTCCGACGATCAACTTTACTGTTGTTGTTTAGACTCTTTTACATTAAACATATGTATGACAGTGTAAAACACTATAGAGCGTGATTATTTCGGACATGGTAAGTAGAACCGGACTCTCAATCCTTACGACTTTTAAGCATGCTTGTACTGTGGCATTTGCATTATGAATAACGTCAATAAAATACAACATTGAGATATAATCACAAAAGACTCGTCATTTGTTTGAAAACCAAAATATCTCAGGTTGTGTAAAAGCTACACTCAAAATTTGGTGTAACATCAAATTTGTGAGAGTTAAAAAAATAGAAATCGCCACATCCCGTTTTCTTATTGGATAGACATTTCTTCGCATATGTCAGATTAAACAAAATTGCTTTATCGATTAGCCAATATTTACTTTTTTAACATAACTAGTTCAAAAACGATAATTAACTGCTGCTTGATTTAAATAAAATGACTGCTTTTATAAACAAAGTATTCAGAAACTCATCAGAGATACCTTGTCGTGTTCGCTCGTGGAAGATTTCTTGTATGAAGACTTGAATTCCATTTTAATGTGTGGAAATATTCCAAAAAAACTTTTTGATCGGTCAATCTTTAAAAGAACAATATTAATAGGGACAGCAAAAACGAAGAGTCTGTAAAATTAAATAAAAACATTTAAAGCATTGCAAACACTATATATTCAGCGGTAAGTCATGAGTTAAGTATCAAAGTCGATGTAATTTTCATATAATCAATAAATACGGTTATTTAACTTTATAATTGGAAAATATTTTCAGAAAGAACTGAGGCCTAACAGCTCAGGATAGCAAAACAGTCACTTACAATTGAGTAACAAGTGACAAAAACTTTAAAAACTTCTAACTGGTGAAACTATTAGATTCACCAGTTAGATCTGAAGATAAGGAATAGATAAGGCATAATGACATTGTAGAAAGACAATGGAAATGTTGAAATGTTTTACACATTACAATTTGAAAAATTAGAAAGTGGAAAACTTGTATAAACTTATATAATTAAGTGAAATTGCTAAATACTAACCGAAATATTCAGAAACGATCAGGTAAAATGAAGAGACAAAATTACTTTGATATGTCGCTAGTAACTGCTAGCATCTTCAGAGATTAGAAAAGTTTCTAATTTCTAAAGATGCCAGTAGTTACATGCAAATTATAAAAAAAATTTTGTTAACTTTTAATTATACCTGATAGTTCCTTAATATTTTTAAATACATATCAAAATGGATATATTTCTTACTAACCGAAATATTAAGAATTTTTGGAACTTTCCAAAATTCGATAAGCAGGCCAAACGCAACACTCATTCGAATAGCAAAGTTTGTTTGATTGTCAAACACATACAGGACTACGATTAAGCTAGTAAATATGTTGAACAACAGTGTACGAATTGAAAGTCCCTCCAGATTCGATCGATTCTTCCAGAACTGAATGTCTAAAAAAGTTAATAATTATATAAAACTTTTAAGTTTAATATAAAATAAACCGTTTTTAAAGGCGAGAATTTCGAAAAAGGTATGTAAAACTGAAACCAACATAGTCAAAGCAAGAATGTACGGATTCGTGTCAAGAATCGTTTGCTAAAAGCAAACGATAATAAAAGCAATGTTTACAAATCTAATACTTTCAAAACATCTTGGTCCATTGCATCATCATCTATGCTACCTAAGATGTTTGAGTACCATGATTTCTGCATTTCCTGTGACAGATATATTTGCCACTTCCAAAACTTTAACGGAGTAAACACCAAATTCAACTCTAAATTACTAAATAAAAATATTAATTTCAATTAAAGTAAACATTCGATTAAATAAAGATAAAACATTTATTATTGAACTAATATTTTGAGAAATTTTAGTTTAGTAATAAAATATTTTAGTAAATAAATATTTAGAATGAACAATTGCATACACGGGCGAGTATCATCATTTGGTCGGCTTCATCAATTATCCTCGTGTGAATTCTTTAATCCTAGATGCAGCACTGCACACTACAATCAGCGTAGGTGGACCTCATCAGCAGTGAGCCTACGCCTACCTTTCGTGTTTCGGTCCTTTAATTATCTGCTGAAATTTCAATATCTGTCTATATTGACCGTCTTTAATATTGACCGTCAATATAAAATATTGAACCGTCTTTAATCTTTATAAAATGGGAAATCGCAAATAAAATAATAATAAATTGTAATTAATGAACAAAGATAATGAACAAAATTGTGGTACCGAACAGAATTTATAAAAGTAGTGAATAAATCCAGGTAGTGAACCAGATTATCCAGATAGTGAACTAACTTATCAAGATAACGAAAAAATCAAAGTGAAGAAATTTACCCAGGAAGTTTTATTCTTAATAAAACTACCTGGATAGAGGTACTTGAATATAGGATTTTTAGAGGTAATCATACGGATAACCTATAAAAATAATTTTTTATCCAGAAAGCCTTATTCTTAACAAAACCAATATTAATGATAAAGAAGGTGTATAGCTAGATATGAACATTAAAATAACATTAACTAAAACTACTATTAATTTATATCGTAAAGATGACATATTTAAATTTACAAGAAACATATTTTTGCATGAGCATTCATGCATACCATATAATATAAAATATAATACATTAAATAATGAAATTTTAAGAATTGCAACAATATGTAATGATATTGGCTTTCTTCAAAATCATTTGAATAATTTAATAGATACATATTTTAAACTAGGTTACTATAAAAATAACATCAAGCAGAAAATAGTAAAATATATAAATCAACACAATAATATAAAGAATAAATTTAAACTCTTTAGCGAAACATTTTTGTGTGCTCTGTATTATAATAAGGTAGACTAAATAATCACATGTCATCAGAGGAAATACGTCATTAGCATGTATTTGGCCCCGCTGCTATGTTGGGTCGAGGAATAAGTGATAGAACCTGATTAGCAATTCCTGCTAATGACCATTTGGTCATTCAACTTTTCAAAAACCTATTAGAATTCTTCTTGGATAACGTTTTTTATATTCTTATCTTATCTTTTGTGTTTAAGAAGTTCATTCTATGCTTAATATCTTTGCAAAAGCATAATAAAAGTTTAATAAAAATAAGTTTGAATAAAAAGTTTAATAATAAGTTTAATAAGTTTAAGAAGGAAAATAAATTTTTACTGCAAAATTCTGATTTATTAAGTTATTAAGTTGTGTAAAGTTATTCTGATTAAGATATTTAAGTTTATATATTTAAGCTAATTAAGAGAATTAAGTTATTGATTTAAATATTTTTACAAAATATTAGTACAAGTGATCATTAAATGACCCGAAGACAAAACAATTGCATAGATGAGTTCTACGCGATTAAAATACTTACGACAAAGTATCGTTGATGGGAAAATAGTCCGAGTTCAGATTCCAATAATTATTCAAATACAATATTGGAAAATAAGATTGGCTGCTATAATCAAATATGATGTCTATAAAACACAGTTTGCAAAATTCAGAAAAGTAAGAGATAAATTACATTGATCCAGTGGGGCATTAATTTTGCCAGGAACCCAAGCAGTCTGATCATCGACAGTATTAATTGTCAAGTTTGGATGCCAATGAGAAACAATTTCAACCAAATTTAGCTCTGCTTTCTATAAAATCAAATCGTTGAAAATAAAAAAGGATTTATAAGAAATTAAAGACTAAAAAATAATAATAAATAACCAATTATTCTATAAATGCTAATTAATATCAAGCAATTAACTGTTGTATCGACTTCTGTTGTAGTCGATAAATAGTTTATAATAAATTAAAAAATAAAGAAATATTTTTAATATAATTACATTTTGTACACTTTTGACTAAATGAACATTTACTTGACTATAAACTGCTAATGTAAATGAATGACATTATAAATGGCAAAATAAATGACATGACTAAATGGTAAATTAAGTAATTTTAAATTTTAATTTTCTTTTTTATTTTCTCGTTTATTTACAATTTGTCTAATTAATCTTACATTTAATATACTCTAAATTATTTTACATTTTTAATTTATAAAGTAAATTTTATTTCAATTTACATTCTCTTTTATTTAAGTATAAAGAATTTCAGAGCTGATCTTGTTCTTTAGACTTTATCAGTGTTTTTTTAAAAGCAAAGGTAAAGGCATTCCATTGCGAAATCATTCCATTGCGAAATCATTCCATTGCGATAGATTACGTAATCTTTGAATTGATTAAAAAGCTTGGATTACTGTAGAAATCTAAAGCTATTAATATCTTTACTGTAAATATCTAAAGCTATTACTTGGTGATAAAAATCATGATTTTTTAAAATAAATTATTAAAAATCTGGTCAACCCTAATAAATTTATAAGGTAATCGATAAGTGATTGTTTCTAACAAATCGTTGAAAACAATTAATGATATTACATTGTGGAAACTTTATTTAAAGGTATTCGATAATAAAACAAAAGTAAGCAGTTCCAAACTATTGTATTTTTGCGGGTTGTGTTCGAAAAAGAGTAATTCATACCTTTTGATAATCTTCATCCTTATCTGTTTCGCCTGTAAGTAGATTTTTTGTCTTCTTATAAACCCGTCTTTTGTATTTATTCAACACTACAAACGCAACAAAAAGTAAAAAACGTTTGGAAAGTAAGATCACGTACTTATTTTGCGGTATACGTTTTTTGTATCGTAATTCAAATCCTTAGGGTTCGGAGATTGACCCGAGTGTACAACAAATACATGGATAAAAACGGTACCATTGTTTGCAATGCTCTTAATAAAAAGTGCATTTATTAGACTTTTTAATAATTGCAAAAACGTACATCGGAGACACTGATGTTTCCAGATTTGGCAAAAATTCCATCCTTGTTCGGACCACATTTCCAGCAAGCAAATGGTATACGTTTCTCACACCAGAATAAATCATCGACATTAAATCGATTGTACTTGACATCAAATTCATTTTGATAAACGTAAAGATCCTAAATAAGATCAAAAGTTGTCCTAAAACGTTTGATTTTTAACAAAGTAAAACACAAATTAAAACCATTTTCCTATGAATTCGATAATTAATTTAATAAATTAAAATTTTGATCACTAAATTTACTTCAAATTCGATGAGAAAGCAGACTTACTAGAAGATCATTAGTCTTGAACATTGACTGATACGGAATGTCCACTTTTCCAGCAGGTTGGTTAGCAACATTGTTTCGGTTTTGATTTTGTTGCGGCTTGAAAAAGTGCATGACTAAGTAGAACAGGAGCATACGAAACATCATCCATTTAAGACGATCGAACAATGATGGTCGAGACGCATTCTCCGTTCTTGTGGATTCTGTAGAATCAGAGGCAACAATCAGAGGTGGTGACTGAAGATCAGTGCAGTTCTCTATTGGCTACAAAAAAACCTTTTAATATCAATTTATTTAATTACAAAATACTTCAGGTGATCGATTGGATACAGTCATTCGATTACGCATCGATTCATCGTCGGATTGTGCGTCTTCGGTTAACATTTGTAATTCTTTCTATTCCACCAATTTATCACAGACAAGCACCAAGAACTAGTTATTAGAACGTCTTAAACGCACGAAAAGATGATTACAAGATGCAAACTATTTTGATTATATTATATTAATTGAAAATGTGAATTTTGTAAAAAATCGTATCAGCCAACTGTTATAATCTAAGGTCTGTTTTCCTGCATTAAACGTCATGTTTTACGTAATGTTTAACGTCATGCAAAACGCCAATGACATCCTCGTATATGATCAAGCACCCGCCCATCGCATACACGATATCGCCATTTCTGCCTCCAAATGTCTTTCTTCCATCTACAGACGTCTATCCCATCTCCATCTCGTTCTAAACACAGACAATTACAAAATCATGTAGATCCTCATCCGTCAACCCAGCATATTTCCTCCCCCTGTATCTTTTGCTTAATCGATCATCTCCATAGTCCACAATCTCACTTTCTTAGGATTCCATTTCCATGATCACCTTTCCCTTAAACCCTTCGTACGCGACAAGGTCCGCTAGTCTAACTTAGTTCTCTGTGACATCCGCTGTATCCGCCCTATATAGACATCCGTTCTTGTATGTCTATTTTTCATCGCTTCTCTTCCATAAAATCGATGACTGTCTCAGCATTTAAGCCAATTATCAAAAATCCATAAGCCTACCCCTACAAGGCACCATTAACTCCGCCGTTCGAGTCCTGTTACGTCTCCATCGCTTTGATCACACATCCACATATATTGCCCAACTCTCATGGCCCAACATCCGCATCCGTATACAACTACGCCTTCTTCTCGTAACTTTTCATCTCATCGCTGTCGGATCCCAATCATTAATCAACCTCGCTTTCTTAGACGACGCTCGCCATACCTCGCTATCGCTGCGTTCCCGTCATTCCATTTTACTCAACGTTCCCAACAACTCCAACAACTACGATATCCGATCCTTCCTCGTCACCACCCCACTCGCTTGGAAACTGCTCACTCGACGTCCGCCGTGCTCCCTCTTTTATAACATCCAAATACCTCCTCCGTTTTCACCTTCTCGACACTTGATTTAGATTTTTGATTTTGTTGTTGTGGTCATGTAAGCGCGCGCCGGCACGCATTTGTCACGTTAAAACAAATTTGTTTTCCTGAACTCTTCCATCTCCTTTCCCTTTCTTCTTGCAAAGTTTCAAAAATTCTCATTTCATTGCCCAACAAATATTCTCCTGCTAATCCTCTTCTTATGTACTTACTTAAGCTTATTTGCCATTCGGTATCTACGCTTTAGACAACCTTGTTCAATTATTCTATACGCAGCAGCACTTTTCCGTCAAACTGGAAATCTTCCATTGTTCGCCCACTACTAAAAAACACTCTCTCGAATGTTCACTTTCGTTCTCATATCGTCCTATATATCTTCTCCCAACCTTATCAAAAGTCTTCGAACGTCTTCTGCTGAATCAGGTTAATACCTATATTCTATCGTAAAATTTATATCCCTCGCTTCAATCTGCTTTTCGTTCTAATCATTCCACCGAACTAGCGTGTCACAAAGTCTTTGGTGATCTGCTACAATCACGAGATCATAAACTTTGTAGCGTCATAATATCCCTCGACCTCTCATCTGCATTCAACATCGTCAATCATTATATTATTCTCTATCGATTCTGTTATGACTATGGATTCTCTAACTCAGCTGTAGCCTGGTTTTTCTCTTATTTATCTAGCCGTTCTTGCAGTGTTCATTAAGCTTCTTCTGTCTCTCAACAGTCCTCTCTCGCACACGGTGTTCATCAAGATTCAGTACTAGGTCCCGTTCTTATCTCCCTTCTTCTCGGTGGTCTTTTTACAATAAAAAACACACAATTTTTATGTTATGCAATATGCTGATGAAATTCTTCTCTACTTTCATCTACCCTCCTCTCAAATCGATGATCTTGCATCCATTTCTTTCGTTTGCCTCTTATCCGTTTCCCAGCACCTTTCGGAGAGACACCTATAACGCGTTTAACAAATCTCCATTGGCACCTGTCGATTTGGGCGAAGTTAGACGGAGACAAATCTTCCCAGAATGCAGGTAATCCATATTGAATTATAGGAAGAAGCATGATACGGAAGTAGCAAATAGCACCTTGGAATGAGAGTGAACCAATGTTGGAAGCATGAGAGGTTGCAATTGCAACTTTAGATGCTTTGCGGTCAAGATAAAGTTGGAACGACCATCTGGATGAAAGCAGAATACCTAAGTAGGTGTAGTTCTTACATAATTCCAGAGGGTGATTATTAAGTAATAGCTTGTCTGACCGGCGAATTGGGCCTCCCATACGGAATTTTATAATTTTCGATTTCTTAATATTCACCTCTAATTGATTTATTCTACAGAATGCATCTAATGCGTTGAGAGAAAGATGCGATTCCATGAGATCACGAGATATGATGACAAGATCATCAGCATAGAGAACTGATATGACATCTATGGAGTTTACACGAAGACATGAAGGTAGATCCGCTAAAAAGAAGGAGAATAACAGTGGGCTCAATGAGTCACCTTGAATGACTCCTCGGTTTGCGATTTAAGGCTAGGAGAATTGAAGGCCATCGAAGAGCAGAGTGTGTTCGGACGTAAAATTGAGCAGAGAACATAAAGGAAGCGATCATAGACGTTGGCTTGAGCAGCGAGTTTATTCAGCAGATGTTCACGGTTGATAAAGTCGAAAGCTTTCTTAAAGTCTATGAATATGACGTAAATGGCAGATTTTCGAGCAAAGCATGATTTTACCTCATGGCGAACCACCTTGATAGCGTCGATGGTAGAGCAGCCGCGAAGAAAGCCAAATTGCTCTGGTGGAAGTAAAGATTCGCGCAATGACATTAATCGATTTGCGAGGATGTGTGTGAAAAATTTGTATGCATGGTTGAGAAGGGTGATTACACGATAAGAGTCGACGGAGGAGGGATCACCTTATAAAGAATTAATATTGGTTTGAGCAAGTGTGACCGGAGCGGCGTGTTGAATCAGTTGATCAGAGATGTGACTGGATATGATTTTAAATGAAGGATGTATAAAAAAAGGATTTATTTAAACGTGGCAAATATTATTTTAACGTGGTATATTATTTGGAAGTGTTGAGGTAGAGTAAGGAGAATTAAGATAGGTTGGGGCATGAGTGACAGGAATAGAGTGTTGAATCACTTGATCGGAAATGCTACTGGAAATGATTTTGATGGAAGGATGTAAATTATTGAGAAGTGATACGGGGAAGGTCGAGTAAGAAGTACGTGAAGAGAATAAAGAAGTTTGAGATTTATTTAGATTGGGAGAGGAATAGGAAAGAGGAGGTACGAGATGAAAAGCTTTACCGTTAGCATTGTTAGAATGAGAAAGATTAATGGAAGTTTGGTACGTAGTTGAACGAGGAGTGTGTGAGAGAGTAGGTTCAATAATGGGATTATATGATGCGACGTAAGGTGTTGATGCGAGGGAAACATCTAAAACAGCATTGATCTGAGTGGTCGTGTGTGATACAGTAGTAGATGAGCAGAATAACTGTAGTAGTCGTACTGATGTACAAAAACCGCAAGTGAAATGTTTACGTTTATACACCGAGTGGTCGGATATTTTAACACGAACAAGTGTCCATATATCGCAATCTTTGGAATCGCATCCAACTTCAAAGCTGGTATAACCATCATTGCATTCCGATGTGGAAGATTCTTGATCAGGAACAGGGATCTGAGATCGCGCTTTTTTAGGCATGACCTTTTATCGATAGATTGAGCTCAATCCGCAAGCGTAGCGAGCGGAACTGACAGGAATAATCTGGAACTGACAGGAATAATCTGGAACTGACAGGAATAATCTGGAACTGACAGGAATAATCTGGAACTGACAGGAATAATCTGGAACTGACAGGAATAATCTGGAACTGACAGGAATAATCTGGAACTGACAGGAATAATCTGGAACTGACAGGAATAATCTGGAACTGACAGGAATAATCTGGAACTGACAGGAATAATCTGGAACTGACAGGAATAATCTGGAACTGACAGGAATAATCTGGAACTGACAGAAATAATCTGGAACTGACAGGAATAATCTGGAATTGACAGGAATAATCTGGAACTGAAAGGAATAATCTGGAACTGACAGGAATAATCTGGAACTGACAGGAATAATCTGGAACTGACAGGAATGTTAAACGCATATGGTGAGGACTCTCTAAAACTCGCAAGGGCATTAGCACAATACGCCAGACATTTAGCAACAGAAATAGCTTCTCCAAAATCGATGCAGGCGTTATCATCGAGTCCCTTAATAGCTCTAAGCAAAGAGAACGGTGTGAGACCAATTGGAGTGGGTGACGTTAGTCGCCGTATAATGTCCAAGTCAATTCTGAACATTGCTAAGCCTAAACTACAAAGAATATGCGGAAACATGCAAGCCTGTGCAGGTAAGAGTTCGGGTGCTGAATGTGTAATATATTCGATACAATAATTTATTTAACGTTGCAAATGCGTGCAAAATGCACGCTTACATGACCACTAACAAACAAAAAAAGAACATCAAAAGTCACAGATAATTAGTTAATTGTTGAAATGGAATTGGATTTGGCATTTGAAGCACGGCATAGATGTTGATTAATGGATATGAATAGGCAGTTGATTCCACGAGAGAGGAGCAGCCACAACGAACGAGCGGAAGCAAAAAGACGTAAAGTAGTTTAGGACATGTAAAAGAAGAGAATTACTGGAACGCAGAGCACAGTACACAGTACGAGAATTGTCGAGAAAAGGAAGGTTGAGAAATGAAGAGGTATGAGAAGTTATAAGGCGAAAATCAATGATAAGAGGACGAATTTGAACACGACAATAAATGGTAGGCCAATCAAGAGAAACAAGATAGTGGGATGTGTGATCAAAACGACGAAGACGGAAGAGAACTCGGACGGCAGCGTTGATGATGCGTTGTAAATGGAGAAGAGTGGATTTCGGTGAGTTGGAAAATAGACTAAGACAGTAATCAAGTCTTGAGAAAAGAAGAGAAGATATGAGAGTCATACAAGAAGGGAAATCGATCAATCTACGAAGTTGACCGAGATTGCGGAGTATCAAGGTAAATGAGCGTACTTTATCACTAACGAAAGATTTAATTGAAAGTCGGTTGTCGAAATGAAAGCCTAGGAAAACGAGGTTATCAACGATAGGAAGAATTGTAGAATTTAATGATACGGAAGGAGGGTCTACGCCGAAGCATCGAGGTAGTATCCACATAATTTTAGATTAATCAGGATTCAGAGAAAGGCGAAGGGAAGAAAGATGATTGGAAATTGAGACAAGACAGTCGGAAGCAGAAACACTAAGATCGCGAATACGATAAACAGGTGCATGAGCATAGATGAGAATGTCATCAGCATATTGCATAACATGGAAGTTAAATTTATGAGAAATTGAAGACAAGTGACCGAGATGAAGAGAGAAAAGCATAGGGCCTAATACGGAGCCTTGTGGAACACCAATCGGGATGGATGAAGGATGGGCGAGAGAATAGTTAGAATAGACGCAAAATGTACGGTTTGATAGATATGAAGAAAACCATGACACAGTGGGTAAAGAGAAGCCATAATCATGACGAAGGCGATGGAGAAGAATCGAGTGATCGACGATGTCAAAAGCAGACGATAGATCAAGAGAAACTATGACACTACATAATTTATGAACGCGCGAGATGAGTAAGTCATTATAAACTTTAAGACAGGCAATTTCAGTAGAGTGATTAGAGCGAAAAGCGGCTTGGAAGGGAGGAGACAGGTTAGAGGAAAATAGATATGTATTAACTTGCTTGAGAACGAGACGCTCAAGGAGTTTACAGAGGGTTGGGAGAAGTGAGATTGGACGGTACGAAGATGGTAGTTAGGAACCAAGAGATTGCTTTTTGATGAGAGGACGAACATTGGCGCATTTCCAGATGGAAGGAAATGTACGGCTACGGATGGACGAGTTGAACAATGTGGTTAGGAAGGGTAAGATAGAGGAGCAGATATTTTTAAGCAAGTGAGTGGGAATTGGGTCATAAGGAGAGGTTTTATTAGGTAATGACAGTAGAACCGAAGAAACTTCATCAGACGAAACGGGAAGAAGGTGGAATAGTTCTGGGAGGGAAGCATTTAAAGAGAAGCGAGGGTACAAGGGGGCTGTGGGTAGTAGGGAAAGTAAATTAGATAGCTTAGTTTGTAGATAAGAAGAGAATTCATCAGGATTTATATTACAAGTAGATGATCGTGAAAGAATTGAGTTTAAGATTTTCCAATGAGATTTAGAGTTGGAAGATGACTTGAGTTGATTTCGCCAAAAGATAGTACGTTTAGTACGTATATGAATAAGATGTGAACGGCGTAGAGAAAAGTAGGAATCACGGAGATTTGGAGGGAGTGAGTTGGGAGAACGTTTAAGAAAGCGATTATACACACGAAAAGAGTGACGGAGTCGACGCTTAGAAAGGCTACAGTCAGAATCGAAACAGGGAGCATGGCGCAAGCGCTGAGAGCGTCGGAGTCGACTAGGCAAAAGTTTATTGATGATAGACATAAGTTCAGAATCAAACAGAATGCAGAGATCATCGGGAGAGAGATAGTTAAGAGGAAGTGAAAAGAGTGAAGAATTGAGTAAGGCTGTGCAGAGAATAGGTATATCGAGAAGTTTTCAGGGTCGACTTGGTGTGGATAACGGTAAAGGCGGAGAAGGAGCATGGGGACGAGTAAGAGTAAGAGTGACAAAGAAAAGGTCGGACAAACCATGATCAGTAATTGACAAGGAAGTATAGTCATTGAAGCAGTTAGGGACAGCAATGATGTCGAGAGCACCGCCGAGAATATGAGTTGGGCTTGTTGAAAGTAATTTATAGTTAAAATCAGAATAAAGATTAGTTAAAGTGATAGAGTCAGAGTCAGCCGGGCGATCGAGACGAATGTTAAAGTAACTTAAAACAAAAGAAGGAGTATAAGACAATGAATAGTGAGACATAAGATCTGCAAGGTCGTTAAAGAAGATACGTGAGGGGGCAACTGAACCTGGACGGTATACAATCACAAGTTCCAGAGGGAAAGTAGTTGATAATCTGCATATGAGTAATTTGGACGAGGTGTAACGGATGTTAACGTCTATTTTACGTAAAGACAATGGGTGACGAGCAATGGCAACAATACCGCCATGGTTAGAAGCAGTAGATGTATGAGAGGCAATTGGACGAGCTGATTCAACTAGAGAACAATCATAGAGACATATACGACGAATAGCAAGATCGTCGGAGTCACAATGCCAGGATTCGGTAATGGAGAGAATATCGATAGATAATTGATCGAAGATATCAAGAAGCATATCAGCTTTATGAAGAATGGAGCGAGTGTTGAATAGACTAAGACGAAACGTATGCTTAGGAGCGAGATCAACTAGCGAAGAAGACAAGGGGGAGAGATAGGACGACATTGAATTTTTGGCCTTGTGTGTACAACGTGAAAATTTCCGTTGATTTGACGTATTGATAAGGATGACTCGCTGTTTGTTTCACGTCAATGTTTCTCAATGCGAGCTAAATTGAGCTGGCCAATATCAGAAGGGGGCGGTCAGGAAAGATACGACAATTAGACGAAGTGGTAGGAAGTTTAAAACGTTGGGAAAGTACCAAGGATGCATGTGAACTATATCGGAAAACGATTTTTAGGAGTCGAGGACAAAGATTATTAGATTTAGTGGATTTGTTTAAACGGATCAACGATACAAGAGCGATATTATTGAAGAGGGATGGATTATTATCAGGAAGAATGGTTGCTAGGATAGACCTGAAAGCAGATACATCATCATCGAGGCGACATTGAGAAGAAGCAGATTCGGAAACCTTTAAATTAGATATGATAATGCGTCGACCGCGCGAAGGAAAACGATTACGTAGAAGTGGTGGACGGACAGACCTGGTAGTAGTAGAGGCAGAAGAGCAGACGAACGTGGGAATGACAGGGGTGCTAAGTGAAGATTTAAGATAGTTTGTAGCATGTGTGACAGGAGTGGAGTGTTGAATCGGTTGATCTGCGATGTTACTGGAGATGATTTTGACGGAAGGATGTAAATTATTGATAGGGGATACGGTTGTAGCATGTGTGACAGAAGTAGATTGTTGAATAGGTTGAACGGAGATGTTATTGGAGATAATTTTGACGTAAGTATGTAAATTATTGAGAAGTGATACGGTGGAGGTAGAGTAAGGAGTATGTGAAGAGAAGAAAGAGGTATGAGATGTATTTAGATGTTGGGATGAATAAGAAAAATGATGTACGAGATGAAGGTGTTTACTGTTTGCATTGTTAGGAAGATGAAGATTAAGGTAAGTTTTATCCGTAGTTAAAGGAGGAGTGTGTGAGAAGTTTCAAGAACGGGTTTTATAGATGACGAAGGAGTAAGTAAGCAAACGGATAACGACGATAGCTTGGAAGATATGTTGTCGTTTGTTGATGTTCCATGTATAACAGCGGTCTGAGTCGACTGAGAGATATCATCAAGTTCATTTATTGAGCACAACTATACGATCAATATTAAAAACCAAATCTGACCAGATTATACTGACTATCGACGCTGATTACGCATTTAATCGAGTAATCCGTAGATTAGCTCTTACCAACATGCAACGGGTCTGCCCTGCTTTAACAGTAGTACTACAAAACCTATACCGCGATGATCCAGTTCTCATTATCTGTGATGAAATGTTACAATGCCAGGAGGGTTTTACACAAGGCGATGTGTTAGCAATGGCTGCCTTTGCTGCTGCAACTTTACCAATGATTCACAAAATACGTGATAGATTCCCTGGTGTACATCAGTTGTGGTATGCCGATGATGGTAATTTAATTGGATCTGCCGAAGAGGTATATGACGCATTTATATATTTGAAGGAAATCGGGCCGAAATGCGGTTTCCACGTCAACTCGGGAAAATGTAAGTACTTGTGCAACCCAAACTCACATCACCAGTCACTCGACTTGCTAAGTCAGAATGGAGTTGTAGCTACAGAGCATGTGTGACCGTGCTTGGCCCTCCCATTGGGACAGACGATTTCACAAAGGTAACTATAAATAATAAAATCGCTTCAATACATGACAAGCTGCTGCGCTTATATAAGGTTGGAGATAGAGATTTACAAGTATACTACACGTGTCTTACAAAATCTTTGCAGCACACCTGGAACTATCTTCAGAGAACTAGCTCATGTGAGCCTGATTGGTTTAGTATACTTGAACACGAGCTGAGCGTGGAATTAAGAAGCCTACTAATTATCGAATCCACACCCAATGACATAATGTCGAAATTATACAATCTACCAGTAAGTATGGGTGGTCTTGGAATTTTCAATCCTACTGGCAGTGTCATTACAAATCATGAGCAATCTACCGGTTTCTGCGATGCATTGATTAAATGTCTAAGTCATGACGATCAGCTCAAACATCAATCAGTATATCGAACAAAAATTGCTCTACTGAACTAGGAACGACGCAAACAAGAGCGCTCGATTGTCTATGAGGAATTTGACGAGAGTGTTCGGAATGCTTTGGATCACGCAAGCGTAAGCGGATCATCATCATGGCTTACTGCTTATCCATCAATCACGTCTAAAAGTATTCTCAACAACACAGTTTTTAGCGATTCAGTAAACTAGCCAGTGATTCTCCGAAACTTTGCTCTTGTGGACAATCAAACTCATTGTATCATAATCTATCTTGAAAACACGGCTTTCTTACGGAATAACGTCAACCGCCTTATCTTGAGACATAGATTCAATCCAGGCCTCACGGGCAGACAAAAGGTTGGTAATGCAATAATGCCCTTTTCTGAAGCCATGTTGCATAAAGCTATGCTGACCTGATATGCTCAAGTGTCTGAATATATGTTCGTGGATAATCCTTTCCAGTACCTTATCCAAATGACTTGTAAGACTTATAGCTCGATAGTTATCTGCTAGCCGCGGGTCACCCTTTTTAAATGCCGGCACCACTATCGCACTCTTTCGTTCAGACAGTACCTCCATGCTATCCAGAGATGCTTGAAACAAGCTAATGACCGAAGGAGCCAAATGTTGACTCAACATCGTGAGTAGATGCGGATGAATATCATCAGGACCTGAAGAAGATGAAGACGACAAATGTGATAACCTCCAAGCCACATCATCCACATTGATTACAATGGGAGCACTAATGCATGTAGGAAAATTGACTGACTGAACACTATCTTCTATGGTCGAACTAGCATTATGTAGGTCAAATGCATTAGCAAACTCATTAGCAACGTCATAAGGGGAATCAAGCAACTTACCGTTTGATGATAATCTAGTGATCGCACAACAAGTACGTGTACTTTGACGAGTATATGACCAAAAGCGTTTTGGCGAGCTATTTAAAGATTGCACAATTTAGTCATCATACTTCATACGTTTTTTAATCCTGAAACGTTGATATGTATTGCGTGCAAGTTTGAATTGAACAATCAAATTACCTTTGTGTTTACACTTTCTGAACAAAGTGTCGCGTCTTTTGAGAGCTTTACGTAGACTACTGTCAAACCACGGAGACTTCTTATGAGCAGTTTTACGTATTAATCTACGCGGAACAAAATAATCAGATATACGAATTAGTAAATCTCGAATGAAATACCAACGTTCATGGCTTCCCACATCACTACACTCAAAGTTCAACTAGGACACAAACCGTTGTAACATCTCAACATCAACATGATGCCATGATATATTCGTCAATGAAGGTTCGGCATCGATTTCAAGAATATCTAAAGCTATAGTCAGCTTAAACACCAAAACACAGTGATCACTTCCTCCTATTGGAGGATTATGGGATAGGTCACATATCTGACCATCTCTTTGAGAAAATACAAGATCAAGTATAGAACGTACGCTATCAGTAACAAATCTAGTAGGAACAGATACATGCTGAATAAGTAATTGATTACATACCAAGAACTCCCATAGATTCTTATCCTCACTGAAACAGTTACCAATAATAATGTTGACACCTTGATCAATTACCAGGGTTGGTAGATTAAAATCATTAACTAAGATGAACGAGTGATCACGCATACTACAAGATCTAGTTAAAAAATGCATCAGCTCATCATCTAAAATGGCTGATTTGGATGTTCGATAAAGAACACCCAATGAAACGTGGAGGCTATATATAACAAGATCAACTATTAAGCACTCACAAGGTCCTTCTCTATTTGAATATCTCACTATATTGCTAATAACGTTCCTATCCTGAACATAAAATGCTACTTAACCACCCCTCTTAGGAGGGCATCATCTAAACATGATAATTGATAACCTGGAATAAATACTACGTTATCAAGAATGGTATCGTGTAACTACGTCTCACAAATAGCCAACACGTCTGTATGCGTAGAATGCGTCCAAACTCTAGCATCATTAAGATTCGAAATTAAACTACGAAAATTTGTGTAGCCAATGATAGGAGCACGTTGAGACGTGCAACCCTGAGAATGCACATCAGCATTCGAAATCAAACAATCGAAGCAAATGAGATCGCCCTCGTTACGAGTGGACGCCAACGCACAAACGGATTTTTCCGGACAACTCGAAAATCCCGAATAACAAGGTTATCTTCTCCCTCCAAAAACGCGACGATTCAACTCAATCCTAGCTTCCCTCATCATGCTTCTTTCCTGCATCGAATAATCAGGACGGATACGAACTATATCACCACGCAATTTGTTCGAAACAGACATCACGAATCCAGCCTGTTCATTAGTTTCAAATACCACCTTTAACAACCTCGGGAAATCCAACCGCTTACCTAAACAATGTATACCAAGCACCTTAATTTGTCCGACTAAGTCGCGGCTCTCGCCTGCGCATATCTGAGTTAATACGGAAT